>VUQG01003568.1:13908-30548 GCA_015106755.1 Etia nguti
AAAAATAAAAACTTTTTTTTTTTTTTTTTTTTTTTAAATAAATAAATAAAAGCCCCACAGGTACATTTGATGTGTTATAATATCAATTGTGATGTTTTTCACCTTGGATTTTATTATTGTATTTAGACATTGTGCTAAATTTGCACCTGTCATTTCCATCCCAGATATTTGGCACAGATATGTGCATATTAGTAGCATACTGCTTTATCATTAGACATTATAAACTCTACTTTTAAAAACTAGAGTACTTTTGATATAGTATTAAGGGAACTGTTGATTAGAAATTATTATCTTAATATGTATTGCTCAGTATTCGCTGTAGCACATAATAACTGTGGTGAATTTTTACATAATTAGTCACAAGACTACAAGTTTTTATAATGTCTTTATAGTTAACACTTTCAAATTCAGAATATGTTTAAACTCACATGGGTTCCCTAATCTAAAGCCCCCATTTAAAGCTGCCTTGTTGCAGTTTACAAACTCCAGTCAAGATTTATGTGTTTAAGCTTCAGAAAACTGGGGATATATGAGATCTGCCTCGTTTATTATTGAACTGCCTTAGAGATACTCAAGTATATTTATTAAAATATAAGTTTTCTCAAAGCTGAAAAGTAATGCATTGCTACAACTTCCAGTATAATTTTCCGCTGATAGAGCTTTTAGGTGTATAAAGGATTACACAGATTTTCAACTGGCCACATTTAGCACCCTAAATGATGCATTATAACACTTCTGCAAAATAACATAGTAGCTAACTAGCATTTTAATACTTCAACAAAAGAAGGAAGAGTCTTTTAATCTCTTGGATATAATCTGTAATGCAGAGCAGTGTCCTTCACAGGTTTCAAGGTTCACAAACTTTAAATTTAACTGTGAGGGAAAACCACCAGACCAATGTTTTTCTGAGACATTTTTTAATCATTTTAAATGTAACTACAGTAGTCAAAATAAGTCTGTTATTCCCTCACACAGCATACATTTCGAGCCATCAAAGAAAAGCCAGAAGCAAATACAAGCAGTCAAGACCTGTGTAGAGAACAGAGGAGACATCAGTGACGCTTATTAAGTCAGACAGGGGGAGCTGGGTTGCAAAGTGGCTTGCAACTGCATATTTAACAGTCCTAGAAGAGTACCTAAGTACCTAAGTTAAGCGCCTTGAGGCGACTGTTGTTGTGATTTGGCGCTATATAAATAAAATTGAATTGAATTACCTGTTGATTTGTTGTTATTAAGGCCAAGCTTGATTTTGTGGCCTGAACTCAAATGTCACTATATTCATGATATTCTATGTAGAAAGACTTCACGTAGGGTTTGGCAGAATAAGACATATAAATATGCATTCTAATGAAAAAAAGGGTTAATGATGGATATGTGTTATGTTAATAAAACCTACCATTTTGTAAGATAGACAGCATTTCATTATCTATGACTGACACAGCAGAATGGGAAAAGTCTGAAATTTAAGTCTTCCAAAACAGACCGAGGTCACGCACAGGGACTTTGTTAGATAAACAGTCCTAACAAGAGGTAGGCAAGAGGTGCACATGAAAAACTGACTGAGTCTATACACGAGGAAGTCTATCAGAAACCACAGTCAGTATAAAACTTGGAGGTGGCCACCATGATGTCACCAGCCAAAATTCGATTCTGAAGCCTTGAAATGACTGTTTGACTTGTGATGAATGAAGTCGTTTGCCAATGAGCATGTAGTTTGACAGATAATTCTCAACTCTGAATCATGGTATGACCAGAGAAGAATTCTTTTTTTACTCAATTTGATATTCAGTGACCCAAAATGCAAAAGCGGCCCATAAATTCAGCAGGAAAGTGTTTACAGAGGTCAAGACAGAAAGCTGGTTTCCCATCGTCTTCTCTAGGCCCAGAAGTCCTTTTACAACCACAGCTATTGTTATCTGGTGGTTTTCAGAGAGAATTCGGGTTTTTAGGGACTTACACATTGGCTTCATTTTTCCAACGCGGAGCTACATCTTTGGTTTTTACTCTTTAACAATAAAACAGGAAAAACCTGCGTAAGGAAACAGAACCAACAATGAGAAGACGGAGTGAAAGCTCGACAGCTACGTTGAACAAAGAGACAAGGGAACTAGACAACAGGGGAGTGGTAGGCAGGTGATTGATTAACTGGCACAAGAAAAGGGCGGAAAATAGAACAAAGGTGAGAAACAGAACTGCGAGTACAGCTGATTTTCAAAATAAAACAGGAAGTCACTAAACAGAAGCCTCACAATCTGGCAAACTGTTTTGGATTATTGCTTTAAAGAATCCCTTAGACACACACACCCATATTTCCTACAACCTATATCCACTTCTATAACAGAAACAGAATTATTTTCCATCTAAATCATCTTAAAAAAATGTTAAGCAACATATGCAGCATATGCTGAGGCAATTACCATGTCAGACAGGGAGATATTACCACACAGAAAGGGGAGAGAAAATAGAAAAAAGAGGAACAACATGAAAGAGAACACTATATTTATTCTACCCGCCACCATTAAATCCATCTCGTGCTGGAGCTCTTCCTGGTTCATTTGGTAGAGCAGATGTTAATAGCTTAACAGGGCAAGGCAGTAAGTGTTTAATTAGGTTTGGGGAAAAATGATTTATTAAACACATCTGGGCTTATAAAATAACGCTCTCTGGACTCTGTCCTTTATGACTCCCACGCTGGAGCTCACTCTTCAAACCCCCCACCACCACTTATCCCCACCTGAAAATATAACTGTCTGTTTTAGCTTGAGCTTTCAGACTTGACAAAAACAATCCGTTGAAGCACAGTACGTCCTGCAGTGATGTCACTTCTCCTGAAGGGAGCGGGGAACAACAGCACCTAGTGGGAGGAAAGGCACAGCGGGGAGTGTGTCACTGACGATCAAGCGGTGCAGTACAGTTTTAGTGTCGCGGATTACTGGGATTTGTGCATGTCGCCTGCCTGCTCAGACCACATCAAAGCCACATGGTTCTAGGTGCACTTCTGTTAGGTCCTTTTAGGGATGATAGCTTTGACTTTGATAGTTTCCTCACACAGGAGTGCAGAAGATAGAGCTTTTTATCTCACAATGTGAATGTGTGGCTGCGGTGAGAGTGACCACACAGAGCGCTTAGCCTGGACAGTGATGGACGGATGTGGTTTCTGAAGGTGGCCATGTACTTCATGCAGATCAGAGATTGACAAGTGGGAAACCCCATTTAATTTAATTTAAGATCCTGTGTATTTGCTATAGCTAATTTCTTTCACTCTCCTGATATTAGGTGTTTGCCAGACAGTTTTTGGCTAATCTTTCAACCATAAAGCTGTCATCCTGTCATGGCACACATTCTGTTTTGAATTACAGAAAACCATAGCTTGATTGACTGTAGCTTACACTAGCTGTTACACAACTACTAGCAACTGTTTCCAAAACTAAGTAGTTCAGTGGAGCCATGAGCTAATGTAACAAATTCTGTAAAAAAAAAAGTTCTTTGTATATATAGTTGAATAGAGTAAATACTAATGCATGTGGGGGAAAACGTTAATAGCAAATAACAGGCCTTTTTCATTTAACTCAGGCTTGAGGCTGTGTAAATGTCTTGACACACCTGGCTCTGCAATACTGTTCAGAAAAAATAAAAGGTCCAGTTTTAGGATCTTGTCACATAGGCCAAGAGGCAGGCCCGGCAACCACCCACTGGTTGCTAGGGAAACAAGATAATTCCCGCTACACTTTTTTTCTATTGACTTATCTTGCTAGGTCTGTAGGTCTGTGTGTCAGAAGTCTTAACAAGGTAAAAAAACAAAAAACAAACCCTAAACCTGTCATGGCTGTGTGAAGGCAGGCAGGAATGGTGGACCCAAGAGCAGGACTCACGGAGGCAAAGGTGAACTCAAAATACTCGACTTTATTGCGGGATTGCAGACTAAACAGAAAACCGGCTAAACTGAGAAAGCAAATAAACTAACAGGCTGGCAAATGGAACACACAGTGTAGAATGAGCGACGACGAGCAGGGGAAGACGCAGACACTAAATACAAGAGGTGAACAGGACTAAGAAGAAACAGCTGGGAGACACAGCTGGCGCTGATTACACAGACGAGCCGGAGGAGCACACAAAACTGAAAACACTGACAGAAGACACAGAACTTCAAAGTAAAACAGGAAACTCAACACACATGCAGAGAGACAGACTCAGAACTGACTGAACAGGAACAGAGGGAGTACAGAACCGAAACCTAACAAATAGCAAATCTTAACAAAAGACCAGAATAAACAAGAACATAAGATAATATTAACAAACACAAAACACTGAGCCATCAGACTCAGGACCATGACAAAACCTACATAAGGACATTTGACGTGTGGCTACAGCTACTTGGGTGATCTTTTGAATAACAGATTGGACCAGAGGCCCAACAGTGAAGCTGTGTACAAGAAGGGGATAAACAGACTCCTTACTTACTAAAGAAGTTCAGATCCTTCAATGTGTGCAGCAAGATGGTGGAGATCTTCTACCAGTCTGTGATAGCGAGGGTCATCTACTTTTCTGTTCTCTGCAAAGCGGTGGGGGTGAGGGTAGAGGGCAGCATCAATGCCAGAAGGATCAACAAACTAATCCACGGTTGGAACCATCACTGTCCAGAGTAAGAGTCTGGAGTCAGTGAGACACAGGAGGTTACTGGAAAAAAAACTGCTCTCCATCATGGACAACCCATCTCGCCTGCTCCATTCCACACTATCGAGGCAGCAGAGCTCCGTCTCCCTCAGGCTTATTTAACCCCGCCGCCACAAAGAACGGTTTCGGATATCAGTTCTACCATTCTCCATAAAAGTGTACAACAGTTCTCCTTTCTGTGACAGCTGAACACATCTGTCAGGAAATGATCCCACACTCATTTCTGTGTGGATGCTATTTATTAATACTGTTTGCACTACTGCTTTCTATAATTCTTTTTTGTACAATCTCATTTTTTTAAATCTTTATCTATCATTAATGAATAACAAACTTTGACTGTCATTACTGTCTGTTTGCAGCAAAGAGAACATGACAAGAGCAGCTAACGCTGGCCACTGAGTCATTCTGAATTCATAGAGTACAATGGAATATTGTATATTCTACCAAATGGGCAGGGCAGACGTCTATGCTGACTGGCCATAGCTGCTAAAAATGCGAACAATGGCTGTGACGACTTATGGGACATGTTTATTGTACTTCACTACAGCTTTCGACATGTGAAATGTCAAAAAAAGGGAAGTCGATGTGCAATAGCTAGTCGTCAAAATCTGCAAAGTGCATGCAAGTGTTTCCTCAAGCACTGTACAAAGCGGGCTATCCTGCTGAGAGCAGCTGCCATCGTGACTGAAAGATATTCATTGATTCTGGCTTCACTGCACAGTTTGACACATGGTCTAAACGCCGTTTCAAAAGAACCATGTAAGTGCAGGTTTCAAAGGAAACAGGGGCCTAAATACTTCCGTTGAGAAAACCCTTAGAAAAGTATCAGTCTAGGTGTTACGCACCTCAAAGTCTTGATTTGCACTGAGATGATATAATTTGTGTTGGTTTTATTGGTCCGTTTTTGTGTCGTGTGGTGTGTTTGCTGATTCAGGCATATTTAATTCACACCAATTAAAGATTTTCAGAGAAAATGATGAATCTATACCAAAAAGAGCCTGCAGGACAGCCAGTTAAATCAGCCTGGAAACTAATAAATGGTGCACATTTTTTCCCTAACGAGACCAGATGGCAACACCAGAGACTCAAACTTGCTTATGTGTATGTATATTTAATGAAGTCACATTTGCTATGTAGGTGGGTGTGATTGCAGGCTGCAACTATACATTTTAAATGTTCCTTTGTCAGGTAATAGTTTGGATTTATTTTTAAATTCTTGCATGATTTTAGAAGCATGATTTAGATTGTGATCAAATAGGAATATTGCTGTTCCAATAGACCTCTGGACATGGGGCAGTAAAGTACTGTATGTCCCTGGGCATTCAGAGTGCCCTCTATAAATATCATATCCCCAACACTCGTCATGCAGATCCATATCATCACAGTCCCATCTTCTAGCTTATCTGGTGGGAGTCAGGACTATGTTTTCACTGAGGTATTCCCATTGAGGGTCATGCCAAATGTGCTGGATCCCTTCTGAGTTGAACAAATTCATTTTACACTCATCTAACCACAGAATGTATTCCCAGTATGAAATATCCCAAAAGAGGAAGCGAGAGTTTTGTATTTCACAGTTCAACCGCAGTTCACTGAAGTTGACTTTACGCAAGGTCCTTCACATTGTCTGAGCTGTCACAGTGATTCCGCCTTCAACCGATAACCCCTGGTCATATCAGCATGTGCAGATTTGTACAAGTAGTGCGCTGTTTGTGACATCATTTCGTGATGCCAGCAATGCCACTGAGGGTCTGTTTAGTAGTGCTACAGCTCGATGCAGACCTAAATACTACTGCAGTAATCAAGCAGGAGGATGGGTGACCATAGCCACAGCCCATAGGTAAAAAATGAGAATGTTCACAGGATATCAGCTCAGCTGTAAATAACATTGGTACCGATATCTGATGAAGGGAACTGAGAAAAAAAACAGACTGGTGACGTGAGGACAAACATTTTTTATTCAGCAGAAAGACTCAATGATCTCAGGGGTTTTTTGCTACATTTGGTGCCGTGAGTCAAAGTCAGCTATGACTCCAAGGGCACCGTGGACATGTTGAGTGCTTCCATATATGAAAATTCATATTAGCATTTACATTTAATTTTAAATAAGGACGATATGTCTAAGTCTTTGTGAAGCAGACTTTGCTGGTTTTTCACATAAATGAGAGTATGAAATGAGATGAAAATTAAATCAAGTAGCTATATCCCTAAGATATCAAACATAATAACCTGAGATATGTAATGTAGACATAAGCAGGTATGAGAGGTATCACATATCTCAATGTGACATTTCTCTGTCTATATCTGTAGGTGTTGCAACAGATATATGATTAGATTCAGTACATTAGTTATTACAAATACTGTTTATACTAGAGTATTATGGCACTTGGTACAGTACTGCATATTTATTCAGTTAAGATTTAGAAGGAACTGAAACATTTACTTGATGGTTATGGTCTACACTATGTTCTACACTATGTTCAAGATTTAAATTTTAAGATTAAGGTGAGTCATAGCTGATATGTAGTAACCCCTTTAATACAGGTAGGTTTTGCTTTCCTTGCCAGACTTGATATATTTTAGTTGTTGCGGTCTGACAAACAACATGTTTAACTGTTAAAGCCCGAAGTACTATCGAACAAATAGTTGTTGGGGTTTTTTTTTTTACCAATTTTTTACAACCAGCAAAGCTGAGAAAAGTACAGGATGGCTCGACCCTTTCGAAACAATGGCATTCTCCAGAAAAAGGTAGTTTAACTTTCATGGGAAGAATATTTTAGCTCTTGTTTTGCTAAACTAGTTCTTATCTTTCTGATCAAATATTCCCTCATTCACACCTGTGATTTTCCATTAAAAAAACATACCCCCCTGAAACAACTGTCAAGTTAGACTATTTTTATGCTTAACATACCGCAAGATCTATGAATTTGTGTAGAGCAGATGTTGTCAGGATATTTTTTTCTTTCTAATTCTTATTTTTGTTTTGCTCCCCCCCCCCCTTCTCTGCTTCTGGCCTAGCCTCTTGCTATTAACTATCTACAACCAATCTAGAACCAGCCTGTGTATAACTCCACACACTGCACTTGAGATCAGCTCTGAGAACAGAATGTCTGTCTTAAGTGAAATTACTCAAAATGAGCTTGCACCTGTAGCCTTTGCTTGTTTCTATAAGATTGCCATGCAATGTGATTGTGTGCAGATGCTGGAGCTCTCTCAGCTTGTCCACTTCTGACAGGTTCCAGATGCTGTTGCCATGAAGATACAGCACACGCAGTTCTTTCAGGTCACACAAAACCTGCAACACGGCTTAGTTGTAACTTTAAATCCAGTAAAATGCAGGTTAGCTTGTGAAGATATCAGAAATTATTGCATTTTGGAGAAACAAATGTAGATTAGAAACATGTCTTTAAAACACAGGGAAAATAATGTTGTGTATAATACATATGTGTAATTATACATCAAAGACAGGGGTTAACTTCAGAAGAAGACACAGAGAAACCTGAAAATGAGCTATTATAAGAACAAAAATGATTCTTACAGGTTCTATGCAGGTGATTTTGTTGAAGGACAGATCCAACCATCCAAGCTTTGATGGTTGTGCGAAAAAGTGGCTGATCGTGTACTGGAGGCCAACAAGGTCGGTGAGGCTGTTATTACTGAGACGCAGAGAGCAGCTCAGGTACTTCCCCTTTGAGTTTGTGGTTAAGGGGCGGAGCAGACTTCAGGGAAACTCTGCCAATGCACCTGAAACAAAAATACCGTAATACGACTCGATACATCATACTGGCAGCTTTGGTACTTGTATATATGCAATTTTATTTCTCCTACTTAAAGCTGCTCTATTAAAATGATTACTGCAGTCAGTACATTTTCACTGAATTTTATACTCTAGAATAAGAAGTGTTTTAAAGTATTTTATTTTAAAATGCTTTAAAAACAATAAGTTACAAGTTTGTGTGACTAGATCAGTGTTTCCCAACCACTGTCCTAGAGAAAATTCCGACCCAGACAAAGGCCCTTGCACGAGTAAGAAGAAAGCAAAAAAGGTATACTGGGGACAAACCGAGCCAATTCCGCTTTACCTGGTGCGTGGGGAAAAAATTTATCAATATGCTTTTTGTGACATTTTTGTTTGGTGGTGTAAATGGTAAATGGACTGATTCTTATATAGCGCTTTTCTACTCTCCCGGAGTACTCAAAGCGCTGTATACAACATGCAACATGCATGGTGTGCCGTGTGATTTTTCTAACGTGAAATATGTGCCGTGGCTCCAAAAGGTTGGGAAACACTGGAGTAGACTATGCTAACAGGTAGACACTGCAGTATTTATTTCCACGCATTTCAGTAACAGCAGTTGATACACTTAGCTAACTGGTATTGCAAGAGCAAGTGTTGTCCTAGAAAATACTTCCTACCACAAAGCTGATCCCCCAGGAGGACTTAAACAATTATTAATGGAAGAAACATATTTAAAAGTAAACACTATTTGATTATCTACTTTAGATTTCAGGACCTATAAAAATATACTACCTGCAACAGTGCTGAGATTTTTAAAAGAAAGATCCACTGGAGGGCCATACATGTTCAGTTCAAAAGCTCTCCAGCAACAGCAGAATTAATGTCCAGATTAAACCTAGCGCTGTGACTGAATACTGAAAACACATGGTTACATGAGAAAAAAAGTTAAACATATTGCTTAGCGATGAAATTCAAAAGTCAACATTTGCAATACACACAAACACACACACAATACATATCATTCAATTATTATTGATTATAAATCACCTCATCTTTCTACCTCTTACAGATACATGCATGACTATGCATGGAAACGACAGCATAATATCCTGCAGTGTAAAAATGTGGTTTCGTCATCATTTTCTGTCAGGTAGTCACACTGTCATGACGTTCTAATGGCAAAGGCAAAAAAACTTTCCCTTTTTAATATAGTCAGGTTGTTGAACTGCATAAGCAGGGTCTCTCGCAGCGCGCCATCGCTGCTGAGGTGGGAAGCAGTAAGACAGTCATTTGGAATTTCTTACATGATCCTGAGGGTTATGGAACAAAAAAGTCAAGTGAAAGACCCCCAAAAATTTCACTAGCACTGAGCCGGAGGATCCAATTGGCTGTGCATCAAGACACTGGACGATCCTCGACCCAAACTAAGGCTGTTAATGGGTCAACTGCAGCCCCATAACCATCAAACAGTATCTGAGACTGAAGGACTTCAAAAACAAAAAAATTTCTTCAAAGGCCTCGTCTCCTTGAACACCACAGGGACAATGGTGGAAGAAAGTTTTATTCTCTGAATAAGAAAAAAATGTAACCTTGATGGTCCTGATGGTTTCCAACGTTACAGGCAAGACAAGAAGATCCCACCTGAGATGTTTTCTACACGTCACCACGGAGGGGGCACCATAATGGTCTGGGGTGGTGCAATGGAGCTTCAGGAGGTGCAGGGGCGTCAAACGATGTTGCAGATGTTGTAGAGAGCATCCCTCATGACTTAGGGCCCTCGTCTGTGTGGTAACGACTGGGGTTTTCAACAGGACAACACTACAGTAAACAAGGGACTTCAGGAGAATAACATCACTCTTTTGGACCATCCTGCGATTTCCCCTGATCTAAATCTAACTGAGAACCTTTGGGGATGGATGGCAAGGGAAGTTTACAAAACTGGACAACAGCTCCAGACAGTAGATGCCCTTTGTGCGGCCGTCTTCACCACTTGGAGAAATGATCCTACTCACCTCATGGAAACGCTTGCATCAAGCATGCTGCAACGAATTTTTTAAAGTGATCATCAATAACGGTGGAGCTGCTCATTACTGAGTTCATGTTTGGAACTTTGATTTCTGTTTTGGGGGGTTTAAGGGGGTTTTGGAGGTGTGGTCCTAAACTTTTGATCAGCTGTAAAATATCCTGTCTCACTCCCATTTCTTCTTTTTGCTTGTTGAAGCTCTACTTGGAACCTTGTTAAGATCCAACCATGCAAACTATGATTTTTTGCCATTTTTCAAGTGGCCTTAAACTTTTGATCAGGACTGTACATTGCCAACCATCACAATCACATCATGATGATGTGATTATTGACTACATTGCAAGTCAATCAGCTAAAGCACAAAATAACAATTTTAGCGATTTTGACTTAAATCACAACCTGGAATCAAGTTGTTCAGGCCGCCAGGAAGTCAAGGGATGCTCCAATCCAGTATTTGGATCATATATTGTCCCAATCCTAACTTTAAAAGCTGGACATCGCGTGAATGTCATGACCAAAAATCTTACAGCACACGCCTGTGTTGTAAGGAAAGATCAACGCCTTTTACCTGACATTTCTGTTTCCTCACACCCTCTAAAAACATGGAGTCCAGATGAACTGGTGAGTCTGAGTTGTCCACAGAACCAGATCCAATCATGTTTACCTATTATGTGTTACAGGTGTGAAAAACTGACCTGTCTAGAACATATTTCCCTGTCTGCTTTTCTATTATTGGGATATATATGCTCTAACTCTCCTGAATTGTCCATCTATGCTGCCAATGTACCAACGAGCACAGAAAAATAAACAGAATATGAGTTTGAGAGGGCAAACGGAGGACATGTTCACAAAGAAGAACTCAAAGGACAGAAGAGGTGATCATGGAAAATTACATCCATCAGCCAGAGGTTTTCCTCACCTTGTTGCTCACTCAAGATGTCGGTGTCTGTGTACGCCTCGCTAATAGCACAACAGCACCTCATTGAAAGAATAAGGGCAGTCCTTCAATAAGATATGAAAATGACAATGAGCCATAGTGAAGGACACAGAAAGAGACAGAGACAGTGCCTGGAATCAGGATGGGTTTGAACACATGTTTTGGAAGTCAGATTATGTGAGGTATGTAAAGGAGATATTGAGTGTTTATTTACAAGCCGCATGGTTCATCCAATGTTTGAGGTGATCTTCAAATTTAAGTCCCACTGATAAATTGCGTATAATCATGTGGGAGGGGGGTGTCATTGGTGTGTGTGTGGGGCTGAGTCACTTAAGATCATAGATCAGGAAACAGGTTCATTCAGATGAATAAAACATCAAGCAGGAGACCAGATGGAAAAATCTGGACTTCTTTCCTCCCTGCAACGGCCATGAGTGATGTGCTTAATACCCATGTACTACAGTGAGTCCGTTCAGCCGCACACAGTAGGAAGCTGAAAAATCTGAGCAGCAGTGGTTTGAAGGGATTAAATATTCATGATGGCACAGTAACACTGTAGGCTATACACCTCAGGATAATCAATATACAGTACTGTGCAAAACTCTTGAGCCACTCCTTATTTCTTTATACATTGTAGTTTTGAGCAAAAGTTCTCCAGGCTTTCTGAAAATCTTTCAAAGCTGTTCTTTGTGATTTCTATGTGATTTTTTTTTTGTTTATTTGTTTTTATCAATGAGGTGATTCTAAAGGAGCTACTACTCAAAAATTTAGCATATTTCAGCAAGGTGAGCAGTGCGTTCTTAAAAAAGATTAGAAAACTGGAGAGGTGGAGGATAAAAGATGTGGCAGGCTTAAAAATATCCAGCTACACAAGACCTAGTATATATTCACCCGGTCCTTCAGTTCAGTTCAGTTGAGATGAACTTTTAACAGGTCTTATGGATCAGTTGGCTGCAAATTACATAGACCTTTATAGAGTGATGAATTCCACTTTGAAATGTTTTAGCTCAAACTATCATCACTATGCACAGAAAGGGTCAAGAGACAGGTACACCAATGAGTGTCTAGGGCTATCTGCAAAATACAGTAGAGGCTCTGTCATGATTTGGGGAATGGATGGAATTATAACACAATAAGGTACTGTCAAATCTTGATCCATCATGGAATACCATCTGGAAAGCTTGTGACACATTGCCTATGGAGTAAAAGCATAGCTGGATAGTAAAACAACACAGGGGAACACTATCAGTCATGGATTGGCCTCACCAGAGCTCAGACCTCAACATTACTGAAGCAGTGTGGGATCATCTTGACAGAGAACAGAACAAAAGGCAGACAAAAGAGCTTTAAATGTCCTTCAAGAAGCCTGGAGAACTATTCCTGAAGACTACCTAAAAAATGTACAAGAGCAAGCTTGCCTAACAGAGTTCATGCTGTGTTGAAGAATAAAGGTGGTCACAGCAAATGTTAACTTTAGACCCTTGTGCCCTCTCTCCAAATTTCCAAGTCAAATATAAAGAAATGAGAGGTGCCTCAAGACTTTTTTACAGTATAGTATTTTTTAGCTGTTTATTCTCAGCTGCACTGTCCACTGCTTTTCTTTGCAGATGGCTGTCAACAAGTCTTTTTCCATTTATCAGCACCTTACATCAGCGTGGTACTGGCAGCGGAGGACTGGAAACTGAATTAGCTCTAAACTAGTTTACACTTTGCATTACTAGAAAGACTTGTTTGGGTAAGTGCTATCAGTATGATGGGGAATGAGAAAATATCAGGCAAAGGTACTGGGCTCAAGAAACATAAAACATACTGTATTTCTGTATTAATATAAGCTGAACACTTGGGTATGACTAAGAAACCATGAAATAAATAAAGTCTAGGTTCTGATCAAGATTTAGTAAGATAGCTCAACTTGTGTTCTTAAGAGTCACATAACAGAAAAGAAACAGAATGGACACTCTGGTCTGAAGAGCTAAAATCAAAAGGTCAAAGTGATATAAGAACTCCACATCCCTTCAAGCTCCAATTCAGCTCACCCGCTTCAAACAAAAAAACAATTATGATATTGTACCCATAGCACTGAAATGACTCATTTAAAAACAGCGGCTTGAAACATAATGCATGTTTTTGCATAATCGTTCAGCATCGATGTGCTGTTAATGTTGGGACTACAGGATTGGTAGGGCTCGGGCAGCCTTCAGTGTTTCACGTATCCCTTCAATTTCTTTCCGCAGTCGCATCTGCATATTATATAGGTGGTATAAGCAAGGAGAATGGCTTAATACAGGCACATTTTCAGCCTGCAGTAAGAGACCTGCATAAACACAGCCGCTGTTGTGTAATACCAACTTCTGCGGCGTAAGTGCATCTGCCATTGTCCCCTGATGCAAGGTAATGGTATTAGAAGAATATGCCTGTTTCCTGCTTTATTCTTAACTATAGTATTTGAACATTTAAAACAAAGGAGATGGATTTAAACAACACTATTTCTTCATGTGACATTCTAGCTGATCAACAGCTTATTCAGCATGCACAACAAAACAGCAGCTTTCTTGCAGTTAATGTCATTTTAATAATCTTAACATTAACTGTGCAGGAAAAAAAAACGATGCCATGCTGGTCAAGCAAAACAATTTTAACACTGTCTGTTATTTAGTTTTTGTGTTTTCTTCCGTTTGACTGAATATATATTTAGCCAGTCATATATCCAAGCTTGTTACAATAAATATGAGTGAAAACAGCTATTGCTACAGCAGAAAAAAAAATTCCATTTGAGGAAAGTCACACCCCTAACTCAATGCACTATGTATTTAAGTTACTGTTAGTGTTTGTTCACTCTGTGCTTAATTGGTGTCTTTGCAGTACCAGTCAAAAGTTGGCCTTTCAGCAATATATGAGTATCACCTACTGCTGTGCTGAAAACAGTGCCGACAGTATTATTGTCTACAGTGTTATGAAAACAATGTTTAATTTTAAAGCTGTAATCATGGCCTTAAAGCCTGAGCCACTGAAATTATTCCATTCTCTTTGATATTTGTTTTTACTTTTTGTGTTTCAGATTTGTGCTGAAAAATGTTATTATGCTATACTGCAAATGTGATTGTGCTGCATCTCTCAGTGTATTCAAACACTTAAACTATCCTATCCTATTCCTGGAGGTGCATAGATCCCCTACTCAAAATGCATCATTCATAGTTGAATATGAGAAATTTATAGTGGAGAGTTCATCGCTTATGCCCTTTGCCCAGGGGTACAAAGACATACACACATTCAGACATACACAATGAATGCTGGAGTGTGCACACTTACTGTAAAAGTACAACGATGTTGGCACACAACTGCATTACGGCACACATTAAATGACCATGGATACAATCAATATTCTGTGTTGCCCAAAGGGACATAGAAACAATCTTTTTCCAAATTCTACCTCCATGACATTTTTCTACCCCAGTGCTCAGGCTTTGCCCTTACCGTGTCTCTGTCCCTTCACTCATTCTCGGCCTCTACTCTACATTAAAAAGCACTGATCTTCTCAGTTTTACCTTCTAAATCTGCTTGTCTGCTTTTCATCAGTCTCTCCCATTTGTCCTTAACAACAACTGTGTGTCCCTGTCCTTCAGAATCAGTAACAACAGACTTAAAAAGAGGGGTATTTTCTCACCGCAATTTCCCCTTTTCGTCTTATGTATTAAATGCGTTTCTTTTTCTCTTTATACATATGATTACCTTTGTTCTGTCACTCTCTCTTACTCTATTCCCCACCCTCCTCTCCTTTTAGTATTACGTAGGAGGTCATGCTATTAGCACACTGGTCACTCGGGCTTCTCATGGCATGGGCATGCTTGGCTGCTTACCTTGTATTAAGAATATACTGACAGTCCATCAATGGCCCCCACAGCCAGTCACTCTCTTAAATTCTCAGTTGTGTAGTCAGTCAGAAAGCTAGTATATCTGTCAGCAAGCTGCTGTGTCAGATGGTCATTCAACCAGTCAGGCAATGCATCAGTCATGTCAGTCAATTTGACAGGCAGCGTGGGTAAAGCAGTGTATCAGTCCATTAGTGAGGCAGTCAGATGGATGATGTATACAGCGATGCTACTAATTAGTTATCCAGTCAGTTGTACTGCTTTCATCAGAGACATACAAACACAAACCAGAAAATAAAGAATCTTTACTATTGGTTTAAAAGGCAGTTTAACTCAAGTTCTGATAGTACTGTGTTTGTTTGCCTAGGATTACTTCCTGACATAAGAAAATCAACTATTTCTTCTACAGTACTGTGAAAAAGTCTTGAGCTACCTCTGATTTCTTTATATTTTAATAGGAAATTTAGAAATAGGTGCAATGATTTATTGAAACCTGCGCAAACATACTGAACTTAGAAATACTGTATAAAAGCCAAAAGTAGAGTTTGTAAGCTTGCAAGTTTTTGAGCTTGAAAGTCAATATTTAGCATGACCACCTTTATTCTTCAGCATCGCCTGAAATCTCTTAAGCTTTCTTGTAATTTTTTAGGTAGTCTTCAGTAATAGTTCTCCGGGCTTCTTGAAGGACATTTAAAGTTCTTCTTTGGATGTTTATCTATTGTTATCTATTAAGATGGTCCCACACTGTTTCAATAACACAGATCTGCGATCTGGGGAGGTCAGTCCATGACAGATGTGTGTTTTTCTTTTACTGCATCTATTTTGGGGGGATAATTGATCATGCTGAAAAATTAAGTCATTGTAAATTAGATGCTTTTCAGATGGTATTGTATAGTGGATCAAAATTTGATTTTCTTTGTGCATAATTCCATCAAGTTTGACAAAATCCCAGGCGCCACTGGCATAACTACAGTCCCAAACCATGTCAAATCCTCCGTGTGCGTTACAGATGGCTGCAGATTCCATGACTTGAAAATGTTTTCAGAAGAATATCTCATCATCCACTCAATGCATTGTTCCTTTCCATCCAGACCCCTTAAAGCAGGGGTGTCCAACCCCAGGCCTCAAGTGCTGGTGTCCAGCAGGTTTTAGATATCACCCTGGGTCAACACACCTGAATCAAACGATTAGTTCATTACCAGGCCTCTGGAGAACTGCAAGACATGTTAAGGAGGTAATTTAGCAATTTGCATCAGCTGCGTTGGATCAAGGACACAACTAAAACCTGCAGGACACCGGCCCTTGAGGCCTGGAGTTGGACACCCCTGCCTTAAAGCCATATAAAAAATTGTCTATTCCATTAATTAGTTCTGAACTATGACTATTTTTTAAAAGAAAGGT
>VUQG01003569.1:0-14174 GCA_015106755.1 Etia nguti
TGTAATATTCGAAGTTTACAGGCCATAGGTAAAGCGGTGTTCATGACAATGAGTTCGATTTAAATGAGTGCTCCTGTTGTGTGTTGCTACTGCACAGATTCCTCCGTGCGCAGAAACAAATGATGCATCTCAACAGTTGATATTCAGGCACAGATTTTATAGCACTTCAGCGGTAATGTCATGTAAATCTGTTGTGAGTGTCAGAGATTTCATGTTGTGTTAGTGGAGCAGCGTATGCCTGGAGGGTGCAGCAGGATGAAGGTGTGCGTATGTGTGTGCACGACGGAGTGTCTCTGTAGAGTGCATAGTCTTCAGGTGTTCTGTGTTTTAGGCTCGAGTTAAGATCATTAAGAAAATGTAAAGTTTTAGGATCATAAATAGCTGAAATGTTGGTTTAATGTATAACAAGAAGAAAGGAGGCGTGTATAGTGCAGGGTAGGTTTTTGAGCTGGTTCAAAATACTATTTAATATCAAACCACAGTGTTACCGTGAAGTAATGTTGCAACTTAGCTTTCCCACCTGATAAAAAAACCCCGTTCTGTCAAGAGCAATGTGTTTTTAATGGAGGAATGCAGTCCCTGTCTGTACTGTGTATTCCCTGTCTCCTAAAAACTAAGTTTTCATATAACTAAAGAAACTAAAGTTCTCAATTAACTTGGAAGAAACACTATTTTTATCTAGACCTACATTTGTAATCAACACATCTTTTCCATTTATGGTCTTGTTTTCCTGCTGCTGCTGCTCCTTTTTAGATAACTAAACATACATCAGATGGAGCTGCATTCTTGTCTCACATAACTCAGAAAATGGAGGACAAGCTTCAAATGTGACTAGCTTTGTAAATAGCTCCATTTTATTTTGAGCCATGATCTTTTACTAAACTTACCCAACTAGTTTCCGTGCCTAAGTCTAACCGAAGAGTGTGTGAAAATAAAACTTGAAAGTCTTTATGAGGACCCAAAAGGATTGGTGAGATAGATACTGATATTATCTATAGTAAATATACTATAATCGCAATGGGATGTGATGAGGAAAGCAATGTTGCAATGTTGTGCACTTTTGTGTTGTGCATCCTCCTGTGCTTGCTTGACATCATTCATTGTCACCTGGCTTCCTTAGGATTGGAAATATGCTGCCACTGCACATGGTAATCTCACACATACACACACATGCACACTCACTCACCATGCTACCATTGGGCTGTCTTCCAACGTTAATACACAGGGCTGACGATGCTGTGGGACTGTGTGCACGTCACACTGTCACAGCATAGCAAAGGAATAGAGAGCGAGGGAGAAATGGAAGGAGGAGGATTAATTTTGGATGCATGGCATGTGGAGTTAAGATAACCATCTTTTTCTGCGGCTCTGCTCCACCACATGGTTTGTTCAATTACCATTTACTGCAGAGACAGAGAAGGGCAGATAGAAAGAGAGGGAGAGGGGGGAACAGTTGAAGGGAAAAGCGGGAGCCATGGAGGAGGTGGAGGGGAGGCACTCAGTGATGCAGGGGATGAGGAAGTAGACGTGAAAGAGTTGGAGAGAAGGGAGTGAGTGCAAAAATAGAGGAAGACAAGGAAAGAATAAAACCATTCTGTAAAGGGGTAAGGAAAGAGCACAGGACACGGAGAGGGATGTGTGGTGTGCACAAACGCGTCAGGGAGAGTGTCACGTCCTTACCTGACACGACTTTACCAGCGATAAACATAACATTTCTGCATCATGGTTGATTGTGTAACAGCTTCATAAAAGCAGGGCTTCTGTTATGAAACGCTGCCACTGTTTTTGCTTTGATAAGTGTCAAAGCAGCGAGTGTAGCTTAAAAAAAATTACTTATTCAAACAGACTATTCCCACTGCTCTGCATGGGGTACCAACTGTACCAAATTGAGATATTCTGAGATGTAGCTCGATCCACCAGCCCCTCTCATCTCCCCCTTCTTTCCAGCATCCCCACTTTTAAATCCTAATCCCTCCCTCCTTATCTTTCTTCAACCCTCCCCCCCACAACTATTTTCTCCCTCTCTCTCTCTTTCTTTCTTGCTGTCTCTCTGGCTTTCTCTGGGTCCAGTATATGGAGCAATTACAGAGATGATATCCACTGTCAGTCAGCGGCTCACAGATGAAGCTGGGCCTCTTTAACATGCTAATGGAACGCCAGATTCAATCAGGGCTTTGTGTGGCAGAGGGGAGGGCAGCGCCGCTCATTAAAAAATAAATCATAATAACAAAGAGGCCCAGGCAGCAAAGGCAAGCAGCACCTACACTGCAGCATCGGACTTGGTTTTCCTCTCTGCTTTCTCAGAAGCCTCTCCTTGACTACTGTCCCTCTTCTTATGAGATTATACCAAGTCAGCACTTTGTCCTATCAGGCTTTGTTAATCTTCTTCCTCTCTTCTCACTGTGTCGGATATGTGAATTTTGGAAAATTTTACAGAGTGAAGCTGACATCTTTTCCTCCCATTTCCAGTCTTTGTGATAAGATGAGCAAAACTGGAGCTTCTCCATATGGAAAAGAAACAGAAAGAAGAAAAAATAGTTTATTATCTATATGTATTTCATCTCTCAGTATCGCTTTGGCTATATGCTACAGTTAACTCAGGAACATGGCTCCTTTTGTCATTTTGCACATACAACATTAACTCTGGTTTCTTTTTTAGCTAAACCTTCTGGATGAGTTGGACTCCCAGTTGCCTTCAGAACTGCCAAAATTCTTTGTGGCATAGATTCAACAAAGTGCTGGAAACATTTCCCAGAGATTTTGGTCCATATCGACATGATAGCATCACACAGTTGATTCAGATTTGTAGACTGCACATCCATGATTTGAATCATCCACACACATTTTAAAGGTGCTCTACTGGATTGAAATCTGATGACTGTGGAGGCCATTTGTGTACAGCCAACTCATTGTCATGTCTGCAAAATCACTTTGAGATGATTTAAGCTTTGTGACATGATGTGTTATCCTGCTGGAAGCAGCTGTCAGAAGACGGGTACGCTGTGATCATAAAGGAATAGACATGGTCAGCAACAATACTTAGGTAAGCTGTGGCATTTAAATGATGCTCAGTTGGCTGACGGGCCCAGAATGTGCCAAGAAAATATCACCAACATCATTACACCACTACTAGCAGCCTGAACCACTGATACAAGGCAGGATGGATCCATGGTTTATGTTGTTTATACCAACATTTGTTATCACAGTAGACAAGGCAACATTTCATCTAATCTTCTGTTTTAATATCAGACTGTGCAGACTGTGCCTAAATGGACAGAGTTAGTGCCGTGTGATTGGCTGATTAGAGTAAATATATGCATCAATGAGCAGTTGAACAGGTGTACCTAATGATGCGGCTAGTGAATGTATTGATAAGCATGAGCTTAAATTAGGTAACTTGAAAAAAGAAAGAGGGGCCGCGTGTATAAGTCATATAGGACATGCAAGCCTTATATGAAACATATAAGCTTTTTATTTCTATTTCTTTTGCATATCGATAAAGACATTTATTGACCTTTTCGGATAGATCTCTCCTAAAAAGCAAAAAGGTGTACTTTCCAGCTTGATAAATTGATGTGTATGTTGACAAAAATATAATTCTACCAAACTGCAAGTAAAACCTCTTAAGCTCCTTACAAAGTCAAAGAGGATATTGTACAACTGATGAGCAAATTCATTTAGATGCATAAGCCTTGCCAGGTTACCCTTTAGTATCTTATGGCTCTCCAATTGGAAGCCAGTGTTGCTCATCTCCAGGTGTCCCTGCTACCCTGTTGTAGATTATGATTGAACACAGCTACAGTAAGGTGTCGTCAAATGTCAGCCTGAATGTTTGCTTCACAAGTCTTTTGCTTCACAGGGACGAAGCTCTGATGTAATTCAGCTATCACATTTAACAAGCATATTGCACCACATTCAGTGTCTGATATCCTCATTACTCTCATTACCATACTGCTTTGGATTGCTTCTCAAAAGCCAAGCGCTCCTTTTATCCATAATGCGCTTTGTTTAAGATCTCTCCATGGAGGTGTGATTCATGGATGCTCAGTTCCTCTTTATTCATCATGCATCAACACTAAAAAAAAAGAGAGGCAAGTTTGTGTGTGTGTGTGTGTGTGAGAGTGTGTGCCTTTTGTGCTTCACATTTCTATAGACCAAAGATTTATTATAGCCAAGATCAACATGAGCTCACTGAATAATGCATCACCTGCTATCATGGAAAAATATGCTGAATATGTCTCAGCTGAGCTTAAAGGTGTGGAAGTGGGTATGAAAAGTGTAAAGCTCGCTCTCGACTTAGCTTGTAAGTACGAGACAACCAAAGGAAAGCATTCCTCTCAGCTTTGACAAACGAGCTTGAGTCTGG
Organism: Etia nguti; assembly: GCA_015106755.1. Lineage (NCBI taxonomy): Eukaryota > Metazoa > Chordata > Actinopteri > Cichliformes > Cichlidae > Etia > Etia nguti. Next base: position 4,367 of record VUQG01003569.1, read on the forward strand.
TTCACAGAGGTTTCCCTTTTTCATAAAGTGAGCACTGCCATGGGAATTAGCATCCATGCGGGGAGTTTTTGTGTGGCCAAATTTATATTAAAAATCTCTTCAAGAACTTTTTCAGCTCAGCATTTTGAATTTCAGAATTTCAATTTTATGCCTAAAATTGCTTTGTGGCTTGCCCTCCATATCTGACTGTAGTTCTTAAAAAAAAAAAGTGGGGTGATGAGTTCTGATTTAAACGAAATTGTCATTTCTCAACCCCAATGACAAATGACATTACAGCAGAGACCCCAGAGCACTTAAAGCGATTGAGCGTGGTAGGATTGCTCAGAACTGGACAGAGAGGCGCGTGTTAGAGGACATGCTCGTTAGTTATCATATTCACAGAAATGGCACTGCAGGCCTGAAATGAAAGCAGCGCTTGTCAACCTCATAAAGTATCCTCCCCCACTCTATTAGGCTGATAGCATATTGCCCTCCATCCTCCTTGGGGAATGGAAGTCAGTGAAATAGAGTGGCAAACACAAGCAGGGGCACATTATGGTCGCTGCTCCTCAAACACTGCAGCTATATAGTTTTTAACTCCCAGCCTCCTCCTTCCCCCAAGTCATCATGCCTCCTTCCTTTCTCTTCCTTTGGGGCGGGGGGTCTAATCTCAGAGAGAATCTCGTGCCTTTGTCGATCTCCTCCGAAGTGTATTTGGGTTGATCCACCTGTTTATTGTTGAGTGATAGAATTCCATACCTGAGGGCACTAGTCTCTGAGCGGTGCATGGGAATAAAGTCACAGGCTATTGTTCCACCTGGGTGTGTGACTTGAGCCTTGAACAAGGGAAGAAAGGGAGGAGATGGGGGGTGGGGGCTGGGAATGGAATAAATGGGAAAATGGGAGCAAGGAGGAAAACAACAAACAGCCAAGGACAGGTGGAGAGAAGGGATAGAGGAGGTACATGCTCCAGTGTGCTGCCTTCCCACAAGAAGAACGTCATCTTGTCATCCTGCCTTCTGTCTCTCCACTCCCCTTTCTGCATAGGTCTAAGCGGCTGTTAATACAGTAAATCAGTCTTTTTCAACAGACACAACAAAGCAATGCTCCCCCCCACCTCCCCCTCATCATCCAGCATTCCAACAGTCCATCCATCACTGACTCAGACTTTGCCTGCAGCTAGTGGACAGCAACTGTGATCATCTTACTAGCCTGACTCTTGGCAAGGGGAGGTGCATTCATTACAAAAGAAAACTATATGAAAAAAGATAGAAACCTGAGAAAGAATGAGAACAGACAGCAGACAACTTGAAGGGAAGCATGGAGGAATATAGAATTTGCTGCGAAGGTCTTTTTAGCTTTTATAAAAGTGTTAAAATGTTAAGGTTTGATCCCTGTAATTGCTCACATTCATGTCACAGTTGTCGGTTACAACTGACCAAATGCAAAACTGCACAGTATTTTTCTTTTGACTTTGTATTTTTACTGTCCTTTTGTCTCTTTTAGCTCCACGAAAAATAACTTTTGATGATCAAATTTGACGCTGAAAAGACTGTCACCAGCTTCAAACGATGGCAGCTTATAACATCGGTTTAAATTCACAACAACATCAGTGTATTATAATGAAGGGTTACACCACAAAGAGTGAAAACCCCTTAGGGGCTTCATATAGTGCATTTAAAACAGCAAAGCTCACTCTTTGTAAAGCTAACGTTCATGTATACAGGCAGAAATTATTTAAGACCGACATTTGGTGGCTTTTTATGAGAATTATAGCAACATAAAATATTTTTGGCTTATTTGTAGAAGCCTCAGTTCTACAAAAAAAGACTGCATCTGAAATTGGAAGCAAAGTGCTGTGCTTTGTATTTGCCATTAAAGGTGCTTAAGCATTTAGAGTTTAGTTAACTGCCCTTATTTGTATCAACACAGGTGATTCTATACTAGTGCTTGGTTTTTGTGTTTGTATATTTGACACTAAGCAAACTTTCCAATCATTACTCACAATTAAGTGATGATACTTTCATTTTAAGCAAGGCTTGAAAATATTGCACCAAGCATGCATTGTATGCTTCTGTACCCATGTTGAACTGGGACTATGGCTTAAAGTTAGAAAATAAATTCAAACTGATTCCCTGACGAGGGCAGCCACACAGAGAGTGTGTGTTTGCACATAGAGTGTTTGTGTGTTTGCTTTATGCTCTCATTTTGACCCTGTGTGCCTTGTCTCTAGCTTCTGCCTGTGTTGAATTGCACAGCAGTGTTCGCTCTGTGTTCTCATCATCCCTGGCTGTCCCCTCCCATTAACCCTGACATCTATTCGTCTGTCATTATTGACCTCAAAACAGCACAAACACTCACTGTCATCGCAGACACTAGCACACACACACACACACACACACATAGGCAGACATGCACAGGCTACACACTTGCTATGCCTTGGCCTGCAAAATCATTTTACGCTTGTGCTATAGTTCAAGTTAAATTACATAGCACTTTTTATGACTGTCGAGATAAATATCACACTGGAATGCAATGAGTCTGAGGGCAATTCAGACTTATTTTCATTAAGTCAGTTCCTCCTCCTGTCCTGAATGGTTTGGTGCAGGTTGTAACATGAAACCCAGCAAGTGGCTACCCCACCAAAGTGTTTCATTTTAAGTGCCATCATTGATTTAAGGTGGAACCACACACAAACTGTATATTAATCGTGTCAAAAGTAACAGAGAAACATCATTTTATTGGACCACCTTTACCGGGAAATTATTTTGAGATTTGACTTTCTAAAGCTGATGAAAGCACTAAAATATATAAACTTAAAGTCCATGTAGATAGACCATCCCACTTGATCTTTGTTCATGCATGTCTATATCAGTGTATGAGTGCCTCTATCTGCACATACCCTGCAAAAAAAACCAAAAGCCAGTAGCCTCCAAAAGTTCAGTTGCCAGCAGGAGATTTATCTGAAGGATTAAAAGGGTGTGCATCTGCTTCTGTGGATCAAGCACGTGCACTGGCCCTTGTATGTATTCTGGGCAATTCTGGACACCGGGTAACACAGAGTTGTAGATTGGCAGCTGGGGGTAGGTAGGCAGGGATCTCAAATGCAGGCTGTCTTCACCTCATTCCATGCCATTATTTTTGCATTATACCTCCTCCCCTAGTGCCCATCTTTCTTCTCTCCATGACTCTTGGAATCCCCAGTCAGCTCCTCTGCGTCTAACGAAGAGACAGACTGGCAATTAAATCCTCCCAGCCTTGATTCAGCTACTTAGAAGAGATCAACGTGGGATCTTTTGGGGGGCTTTTTAAGGCCTGCCACTGTCATATTATCTCAATAGGGTGTCATTACCATCCCATCCAGGCTATCATTAAGCACAATATTCCCCTCTGGGAGAGACAGAAGGTTTACCTAGCTGTATATCAAGTATGCCTAGTGCATGTGGGATTTTTTTTTTTTTTTCTGAGGAGGAATTTTGTGCCCGATTTTATTTGTAATATTTTATAGGAAAACTTGGCTTTCAATAGATCTTGAGTTCCCTGATCAGATTGGAAAAGACAAGACTTTCTGGTGTGCATTTCTGTACTCAGAATGTGGATGAATTCACGTTTGTTTGTATGGTGACCTAAAACTGTATGTGAAGCATGGATCACTCACTGGAAGCTACTTTAACTTTGTTTGACCTTCAAGTTGCTGGCATTTTTTTTTTTTTTAATTTGAGCCACTCAAAATAAAACCATACATGCTGCAGCATGTACTTTTCTTGTACTTTGCAGTACAATTACAGTAAAAATGTGAAATAGCTCTTCTCCAAATTGGTAGGTTTGGTTTAAAAAAAATCTAACAGACCTACAATTAGCAGAGAAAATTTAAGCTCCTGCCACCAATGCAGAAAAATGTACACAAATATGTGTGAGTGACTGCATGTGTGTGTGTGTGTGTGTGTGTTCATGACTCTCTTTCCAGTGTATTTTGTATTCAAGACTGAGGCATGTCCTAACTGATACCTAACATTAAAGTCTTGGAGAGCAACCACTGTATCCCTTTTGCAGAAACTAATGTCTCAGATTGTTTTTATACGACCTAACAGGGAAGCACACATCTTTCTTGTCAAAGACAAACACACACAAACATACCTTACATGCAACACAAACGCAAACAGAGAAGCCAACTCTCATTTGTGGCATTGAAACAAGTTTCAGCTTCCCCAGCTTTCCCCCTGCATAATCCTTCTATTAAAGCGTAGCATAACACCAGCAGTTCCAGGCAGCAAATCAAACAGATCCTAATCTCCATCCACCTATCTTGTGTGAATGTATTAACCTTCACAGGAAGCTAGAAATTAGCATTCCATGATTATAAAAGATGGCAGAGATAAGGTTTGATGCAAACTTGCAGCTTTTATACTTCATAATCATTTTAGGTAACTAGGAGCTTGATGTGACTGCTTTGAAATATTCAGATGCACTCAGCAGCACACTCTTGTGGTTGCTTGCTATCAAAACTGCTCATGTTTTCTAAGATTTTGCATTGTGACACGTGGACCCCTATAAGAGCCTTGCTACATTCGATGCTGTGTCCGATGAACCACATCGCTACCTGTCATTCACACTGTGCGAATCCATAATTCATTCCTAGCGCCAGTTGTGGCAGCTATCTGAAGGAAGGATTCTGCCGGCACAGCTGTCTGTGAAGAGAGCATCCAGACAGGTAGACAGAACAGGATACAGCCTGTATCAAGTCATTTGGGGTTCATGACCTGTACAGTGCCCTGGGCTGCAAAGATTTTGAGGTGACAGCTGACATATCAGGACAAACCTGTGTTACAGGTTGCAGAGACATTGCCTGTTTGTGTGTGTATGTGGATATAAACTTAAAGGTTACCTTCTCTATGACGGATACAGCTTTGAACCAACAGACACGTGTGACTCAGGAGAATTATGCCTTTCATGGACCTGACAGGACAGTCTTCTACTTGTGTAAAAGTGAGTGTTAAAGAAAAACTGCATTCAGTCTTTTGGAAAACTGTATGTCCACACATGACAAACCACACATGACAAACCAATGCACATTCTTTGATGTGCATTGGTTTGTCTCCTGTGTGTGTATGAATCAGCCATCTGTAGAGTGTGAGTGACTTTTTTTTTTTCTTTATACATTTGTTCAGGGCTTTTGGCCAGGCCTGTGATCCTGTTGATTGCACTTGTGGTCAAGTGAAAGCCAGCCACAGTGTCCTGTTGGGGCTGAAACTGGAACAGGAATGGATAAGGGTCAAAATTTCATTCTTTCTCCCCTTCTTATACCCTGTACTCACTCTCTATCATGCTGCCTCCATGGCCAGTAATGAATTGGCTATTCTGCCAGACCTGGGCACAGCTGTGCACAGCACAAAATTCACACTGAGCTAATCATAAGACAAACAAGGAAGGAATAAGAGTAAGAAATTTAGAAAACAAATGGAGACAGATGACCAGCTGCTGGCTGCACGCTTTAGCCCATATGGAATATGGAATAGTAAACTAGCCTTGACCCCACATCAGCTTCACTTGATCACAAATAGTTAAATAATAATAAGACTGTTATTAAGGCCACTACACTCTCCTGTTTACTGGTTGTGAAGACAGTTGTCCATGTGCAGTATGTAAATCTGCCATAAGTTAGTCAATTTTCAGGCAGAAATCATCTTCTGAGTGTCAGACTGGACTGTGGTGAACTCCTTTTTAAGAATCAGAATCAGAATACTTTATTAATCCCTGATGAAATTTTGTGGCCACAGCTGCTCCAAGACAGTAAGAACAGTTACTGACTAAACTTAATTAAATAATACATTATATTACAAGGTTACAAAATACCACAAAATAGCTCTAATATATACAAATAGCTCAATTATAAATATCCCAGTGTTTAGCACAAATTAAATATATATGGTTGAAGTCGAGATGCCCCTCTTATCAAACTTTTGGAGCTCTTGTCTCTTTAAATCATGTCGCTGAATCAGAGTTCTTTAATCTGAGAGCTCAATGCACCTCATACATACAGTAGGTAAATAAAATCACAGTTCATTACTGAACTTACTTCTTCACATAAAATGTTGAAATCCAAAATTATTTTTCTTAGTTGTCATGGCACATCATTAATTTCAGTCAGGTGCAATGCATCCAGACTTATCAACACATCTGGTGGTTATATTCGTGCATCAAACATATCTGCGGCACTGATTATAACTTCTGATGTCTCTGTTCCCTCTGGGCAATGAGGAGGACAGGTGCCAGCTTCAGAGCCCAGCAGAAGGGCAAGTTGGCATCCTCACTGTTTCCGCCTCCTTCTCCCTGCCCCCACTGCCAACAACCCTGGTACATCTGTGGCCGTCCAGCATGGCTGGTGCCAACTACCCTGCGCCCATTGTTCTCCCCTGAATGCATCCAACGCCCATGGGAAAGAAGGCTGAACACAGTGTGGCACAATCTACACGGCCTGTTAGATAATCTCAAGACATGAAAAGATTCTCTTAGCCTAGATTCTAGAAACAGCTCTTTGTCTAGCAGAACAGGGGAAGGAAAACACACGATGGTGTTTTCTCCAAAGATTCTTACCCAATCAGCTCTATTTCTTTTCTCTTTTTTTCACATTCGTTGGAGTAAACAAAGCCTTGTATGAGCTTAGTATCACATTTTATGTTTGCATTTTACATTTCATATATGTAAAACACTGGTTGTCATGTGAAAATTATCACCCTTAAGCATGTTTTCCTTTTTGATTCACCGACTGATCGAACTGATGTTGAAATAGCTTCTGTTCTTTTCACTATCTTCACATTAGTGCACGGTATCATCATTTTGGGTGGGGTGGGGGAGGCAGGATCAGGAAATACAAAAGAAAGACAGTAACCACATTAATTTGCTCTGATCAACCATCGGTTATGTGTACTTGTATTTTCGGTTTTGCCTCCACTTGTTCAACCCCAAACAGAGACAGCTTTAGGGATTAAATGTGTCACATGGTGAAGCAGGACTGAGGGTCATTTATTAATGCGTATGCATAAATGGAATGGTAAATAGACTGGTATTTACATAGCACTTTTCTTCTCTAACTGAGCACTCAAAGCATTTTTTTTTTTGCTACAAGCCACATCACCCATTCATACAAAGATTCATATAATGCTTTTTTCGATGCCTTTAATCATTTCTCTAACTAGCATGCATAAACTCACATCTGATGTATGAAATGGGGGCAGTTCAATATCTTGCCCAAGAACACTGACATTCAGATACAGGAGGAGTCAGCGTTAGCTGCTGTTATACAGTGTAAGCATGCGTGTGTGACCATTTTTTAAGTATTGGCACATATAACTACTTGGAGTGGTGCTTATTTTCATGCCATCTCTTGCCCTCAGTACTGTTCATATCCTAGACCTAACTCGATATTCTAATTAAGGTCCAAAACTCGTAATGGTCCTCACAACAAGTGAATAATAAAGGCTCATATGAAGACACACACTTCAAAAAAGCCTGAAACACCAAGCCTTCTGGCAGTGTCCCACATGCTGTTTATGAGCTCTGATTATGGCCCCTGTTAGCCTGGTAGGAATCCTGGCGTGTCAGAGGGTTTAACAACATCCAAATCACTGTCTAAGTTCTCTCAGCTCTTCCAGACTGCCCTGTCTGTCAATTTCTACCGCATATACACTCACACAGAACAGGCTCCAACAGCCACAAGGGAGTACTGAGGAAGGGAATATCAGAATACAGTGAGCAAAGATCCTGTTTTGTCATCACTTTCTTTTGCATGCTGTAATTAGTTTTACTAATAACAGTACACATAACAGTTCTTTGACGAACTGTCAAGGACTTCTGCGATTTAAAGTAAACTGATTTGCTTTTCTTTTAGTCATTTAAAGGATAGAAAACACTGTAAAATGGCAGTCACAGACAGCCAAGTTGCTTACTCTGTTTGTCCTCTTGTCTATAAAAAAACAATTATAGTTATTTTTGTCAAAAAGAGAAAAGCAAAAAAATATATATATATATAATAATATATGTGTAGTATTTGCATAGAAGCCATTAGAGAAGACTTCTTGTTATTACTTATTTAAAGTTTATTGTTTTATCAGCTCTGACTTCACTGAAGTTTGGTCCTTAAAAGCCAAGTGGGAGCACTTAAACACATGCACTTGTTTACACACTGCATATAAAATGCCCAAATGTGTGTGCGAATTTGCATTTGTGCACTTGTCATACTCCTGCGCCATACAACAATTTGTTCAGTTAACACTGCAAGGAGATCCCCAGAGAGAGATTAAATTAATGGGATAAATACATGGTCGAGCCACGCTCTGATTTATGCACGCTGACAAACACACATATGTCCTGGGCTCAGGGGGCGACTGCTCTTCTCGCTCCTGTCTGGTCCTCAGCTCCATTCTCTTCCTCGAATTTCAGCTCCTTGTGCTGCTGCAGAGACACGTTTTGCCCTCCACTCAGCCAATCTCTCTGTAAGCCTGCCAGACACTGCCTGACCCGCTGCCAGTAACGGTCTCAGTGTTCAAGGACAGACTCACTGGGGAGCTGCAAACATTACTGCTGTGCAATTTCAGCTAACAGTGTCACTCCATACAAGCAAAGCACACATTCACACATGAACTTGTACAAAGATGCTAAAGGAGACGATGTATTGAGACATGGAACAGCTCCGTGATAAATGCAGTGAAGAAACATTGTATTAGTGGTGCAGTCCTGATAAAGGACAAACTGGCTTCATCAGTTACCTGTAATCCTCTCTCATCAGAAGAAACTACATTTAGGAGGAGTTTAGATTAAAGAGTGAACTCTGCATATTTACAAGTGTACAAATGTAATTAGGAAAACTCAAAAAACTGTCACTTTTTTTTTTAAACCTATGCTAAAATGAAAGAGCTTAAGATTGCTGAGTCAGACTGCACCAGCTGGAAAACCAGGAGGCAAGAAGCCTCAAACTTGTTTCACATGTTGTAAGAATAATTGTGTGGTTTCGTGCTTTCATACACGTGTTTGCATGTGCATATGTTTGGTTTGTTTAGACTAGAAAATTTAAATGCTTAACTAGAGGTAATGATGCAGTCCTCTGCACCTCAAGGCCTACAGATGCGCAGCAGAAGGCAGCTGAGACAGCACTTTCACTCCAGCCCGACAAAGTCAATCCCCCCCCCCTCTCTCTCTTCCTTATCCCTTTCTCTCCCATTCCCTCTAATCCAAACTTCGGCGACTCCATCTGGTAACATAGTCTTCAAAGCAGCAGTCGTAATATTTTCTCTGTTTACATTCAGTTGACATAAAGCTTGATGAAATCGCAGAGGTGTCAAATAATGCCCAAATTAGCATGTGAAAGTGTGGAGGAAGGTAGAAAAGCACTGCTGTGGGAACCACGGTGAGGGATGGCAAGTAACAGAGCAAAAAAAGTAGCTTAGAGCAATCCCGAAAAGGAGAGCGGCAGAGCTTTAAGTCTCGGAGGAATTTGAAAGCCATAGAAATCCAGTTGCGGATATTAAGAGGCTTAATCTAAGAGCTTGCTGAGGCTGAGTTTTGCTGTTTGGGCCCCATCACTATCATCCTTGACAGAGGTTAGAGAGGAGACGAGAGGGAATAAGGAGGAAAAGGAAGAGAAGCCAGATGGGAGCAATGGGGAGAATAGGAAGCTGCGTATCATTAAGGCAGCCTCACATGTTTCTTATAGGCGAATTAAATATTGGCTTAGTGCACATTGCTGTGTGTGTGTGTGTGTGTGTGTGTGTGTGTGTGTGTGTGTGTGTGTGTGTGTGTGCGCGTGCGTGTGTGTGTCTGTGTGTGTACAAGG
>VUQG01003569.1:14333-25026 GCA_015106755.1 Etia nguti
AGCCAAATTAAGTATGTGGTACTTCTTCTTTCATTCATACTATAATTAGACTCAACTAAGTGATCCAGCTGTAGTGCACAACACAGGATGACATAAAGCAGCGCTGCCTGAGATGGAACTCATTATCATCAAGCTGCAGATGTCTCCCAGGAGAGGAGAGAAGAAGAGAGCACACTGGCAGACAGGTGGATAAGAGGAATCCCCTCTGCCTCTGTGGCATCCTTTTCTTCTTTTATGGCATTCCTGTTTCAGGGATGTGAATTATACAAAGTCCACAAAACCCTCAACATCACTCCATATTTATTAAAGCAATGTCACACTTTGGAGATTCAGTCTTGCCAGCACGTCTGGAAAACCAGAACATCCGTGCAGCAATCAATGAAAAGTCCTTAACTGACCAAATGCATCTTTTTTCCTCACTGTGTAGAAACTGTATGCTTCTCTGGGGCGTCACATAGCTTTGTTCTGTCCACAGATAGATAATTGCTTTTGCAGTGAAATTATGCCTTATTGTGCATTTTGGAATTCAGCTGCACATTCCAGAAAGCAACTGTACACAGTCTGTTATAAAAAGCACATGTTTTTGTTGTTTTTTTTCCCTCCCTCTCTCTGTCTCTTGCTTTAATTTGTATTCTTTAGGTATATTATATCACCTAAAGACACTATTTAAATTCTCTGTCACACATTTGAGTAAACACAGCCCAGAGCCTGGGCTCATGAATGCTGGAAAATACCATGCATACTTATGTATCTCTGTCTCTTTCTGTGTTTAGGAGGCATCAATCGGGCTGGGGCAGCAGTGCCGACATTCTTACGGACCCCCACAGTGATCCAGCCCCACTTGGACATGAAGCCCTTCCTGCAGTTCCCAGTGGAGACCCCCCCTCCTCCACACAGCATGAGCCTCTTCCACAACTTCAATACGGTAAGAGTTGATGCAGGCAGCAAGCACAAACACTGCAGTCTTTTAAGTCATCGACTGCAGCGAGGAAAACGCACGACGCAAAATTGTAAATGTTGTACTGGGTGCAGGAGGTTACCTCAGTTATGCTTTAACTTGCTGTCTTCGCTGTGTACAATTTTGAATGCAATAGTCAGCTTTAAGATATGTCTAAAATTTTTAGGTTTTGCTGCCACATCTAGATTAACAATGTATGTTGAGACACACCGGACTGTATATTAAGGAACCAGGACTATTTTCAAAGCCATAAAATCGTAGCCGTATAATTAAAGAACAGTTTTGAGGCCACCCCTATAACTAACAACATCAAACGCCGCAGTTTGTTTGATGTAATATTTTTTTCTTTTAAAGGAGAGGAGTCTTCCTGTTCCTTCTACCTCAGGCATTTAGATTAGACCATAGAGACATTTACCATTTCACCAACTCAGCATAATGTGGCACCTGCTCCTCCAGACTCCGCTGAACAATGTCAACACATTTCTCATCAGCAATATGTAAATTCACTGAACTGTATATGTACTCTACTGGGGCAATGCTATTTCCGGACCATGGCTTCAACAGGGTTATGTGTCACCCTGGTATATTTAGCTGCAGTCTGCAACAAGACAACATAATAACCTTTCACTAATTGGAAATATCTGGCATGAGCTTTGACTGTGCATGGGCCTACAGGGATAGTAACAGGAGTCCAGACACTCTTAAATACATTTTAACAATATAGTCATTTTAATAGGCCTCAATGGACCATGACATAAGTGGAAGCATTTTCACTACCAAACTGGATGGATTAATATGGATTAATAGAGATACTGAAATTATGCAGGCACTCAGTTTCAATTCTGGCCTCTGTTAGCATAGCCCTAAAATCATTCTTGCTTGATTTTATTTCCTGTCTTGCTGCCTCTGCAACACTCCCTCTGGACTTCCTCTCACCTATTCTGTAACGTCCATCCACTCACCATCCTCCTCTTCAAAGCGTCAGCTAGGTAGAAAGGCCCACAGGGACGCTGTGAATGTTAATAGGTGACTGCGCGGTAAACCTGAGTGCTGTTTTACAGCTCTGTGGCCAGGAGATGGGGCCATAAGAGAAGCTGTAAGGGCATTCTGACCTTACAGCGTACTCATAGTATACACAGCGCATTCAAAAGCATGAAGAAATGACTCACTAATATATCACTGTTGGTGTTTGCGAAGAGAGCTTCTGTTGCCTGAAGTGAATGACATAATCTCAGATTTTCTTAGATATGTGGCATGTATGTGGTGTAAATATGCTGCAGATAAGGAAACCACTTTGGTTACCCCTAAATGAGTCTCTGTTGTGATGTTTTGCTGGAATATCCCAGCTCTCAGCTTTCCCGGAGTTTATTATGTTCAATGTAGTGCTGTGAAGATGAAGATGAGTAAATTTATGAAGATCTAGAATAAGAGAGTAAGTGTCCGCAGCTCCATTTACATCTCATACTGTTTCGTTTTGGAGGTTTTTATATGGATTATTAGGCTGAACTGGGGTTATTTTATATAACATTTCAAGTGCTTTAGATGTTTCCTGGTGCTTTTCTGCACCATTGCACAGTAACACATTCTGATCCACAAAATATCTCAATGAAGGTACAGGACTGTAGCAGCAAAAACACTGAAAAACGTCCCTGCAGTGAGCTGGCAGCTAGTTCTTCCATCATTCTGCCTTAATAAGTGATCTGCGCTGAGTTTGTACAGCCTTAATGAGGCTCTACTTCACATTGAGGGTTATTAGCCCCATAGCAGAGGAATGGCCTCTCCTAAAGCCATATACAGCTTTTAATAGTCCTTTAATGTGATTTGTCCTCCACCTGCCTGTCTCGTGCAATGTGCCTGTAGACAATGATGAGGCTGAATTATTTATCTGCATCAGCTGGTGCTGATACAGACACATGCTCATAAAACTCTGAGTAAAACTCTGAGTTGTGTTGCCTGCACTGTTAGCTGAAGCTACACAATCACAAGACTTCTTGGTCCAGTATAATCATGTGCACTTGTTGAATGTTAACTACCATATATATCTTTTCTCACTCTCCCCCTAACAAAAATAATTGCAGTACAGCAAGACATGACTAATAGCTCATTATCTAAACAGTACACATTTATGTTTTGTCCAGCACCACATGTGGCCCTGTCATCACTTTGGTGTGAATATGTCACATCCAATAAATATTTGTCTAGCCAGTGATTCATGCAAGTGTGAGTTCTGGGCTTGTGGGGGAGACGCGGGATAAAGTGGTGGATGACAACATTCGATAGATGGTGGGAATTAAAGATGGGAATTGCTATGCCTCCTCCAGTTCATCAGGACTGTAGGCCTTCCAGTTTATCATTTCCCTTTAGCAGTGCTAGCATGTTTTTCTAGCAGCTTGAAAGGACACGGCTGTGGAGCTCTTGTGCACCTGAGTCACATGTGAGCCTCAGCTCTGGCTCATAGGTAGTACAAGCAAAGCTGAACTTGCACTGAAAACCTAAAGAAAGCCTAAACAGCAAAGTCAGGAATCAAGAAGTTGATTAGTAAAGAACCTGACCTATGAGCATAATTGATAAGAACACTGTTATCAGTAAATTCTTATCGATATCCATACCAAGGCTATTCAGCACTCCTAGAAGAGTGAGAGTTTGGCAGGAGGAGAGTAGGACACATAATCCTGGGTGCACACGGGCAGACTGACAGACCATGGGGAAGAGTGAGAGAGGGAGCGGGAGAGAGGGAGGAGAAAACTGGAAAGCAGAGAAGGAAGTGCATTATAGTGGAGTGTGAGGCAGAGAGGGAATGTAGTTGAGAATAGAGGAGGAGGAGGAGACTGAAAAAAGGGACAGGCACTTGTTAGGTCATGTGTTGAAAAAAGAAGTAAGGGAGAGATTTCTCTTAAAGCATCTCAAAAGAGAAGCAGACAGTGTGCTGAAAGGAGAAGAAACAAAGATATTTAAGCTACCAATGCTTCACTAGGCATAAGCTCTGTTTTTGTGAGCTAGTCTGTATTCAGCATTGACTACCTACCAAGCAGGCTGAATGAGTAAGGATAGTGCACCACACACTCTGAGCCTTGCACATGCTGAGACCCAAACACATACCTCGGCCAGCAGCACACATACAGGAGGACCAATGCAGCTCCAAGCTTCTGCAGACAAAGAGGAGATGAAGGTAAGTACCTAAAATTCAAAGAGCTTGTCACATTTTTGTCTATCCAACTGTGTCTTAAACTGGGCCAGCTTAAACGTAATGCAGAATTTCTGCTTCAAAGGCTGTTTTCATCTGGCACAGTGTGGACCTTACTGTGACTGTCACAATGGCTCTACTGAGAGTCATGCTGTAGTGCACTCTCCCCCTGGTGGGTTTTAGCTGTTCCAAACAGTTTGATTCTGAGAGTTGATCAAACAAACTAAAGAAAGAGTAGCTAAGAAAGAACGAAAACACAGTAAAGAATGGGAAGAAAATAAGAACTGTAGAAAGTGAAAGATGGAAAGAAACTCCAGAACAGAGGATGTTGGTGAGTTAGGACGTGTGTCATTGTGCAGTGTTGGGTGATGCTTGGGTGATATTTGAGTGTTTGGAGTTTTAAGGCCGCTTGGAGCTGTTGACATGACTGCCAAGTGATGCTAAAGTCAGCGGTCTGTGGTCTGTGTGCTTTGCTTACCTCTGCCAGATTGCTCACCACATTCACACAGCTCCACAATTACATGAAATTTCCATTATTTTCCCAGATAAATGTAAACTTTGTAATATGTTTCTAGATTTCTAAGTTTTTAATGAGAATGTACAGTTACATTTATGGATGTTCACAAAATTATATGAGCGAGTTTTGGAAAATCCCTCTGCAGTTACATCATAGTGCTCTCCTCCTATTTCATGAGAACATGTTTTGGAGAGCGTTTGGAGAAGAGGCCATGCGAGCAACATTCCAAAGACGTTTGCTGGCAGCTGGACTGTGTTTTCAACAGCTGAATTAACTGGAGGGGTCATAACTGATCCACACCCAGACTGGTGGACTGACTGCGGAGAAGCCCATGATTCATACGGTTACGCCACCAGGCAGGTTCAAACTCTTGCTAAGCTCTATCTAGTCTGGGTCACATTATGGACACTGAGAGAAAGAAATTTTTTTACACTTTGGAAAGATTTGATGAAACACGGTGTCACTTTTTAAAAAATGAATAGGAATCTTAATGCGGTCCTGGTGTAGAAGTTTGTGCTGGCTAAAGCTTAGTTCTTGTTGTTTAGATGTTCACGCAGTAAACATTTGTAATTGTTCAATATATCTTCCACCCCCACCCCAGCCCTCCCCATGAATCTGTCCTCACAGCCAGAGCAGCAGAGCTTTCTTTATACAGTTTCTTGGGAGAGAAACAGAGACAGTCTTGGAACGTGGAAAAGAGATAAGCATACGTGATGTGAGGATGTCCGGCTTGGGCCTCTTTCTCTTTCCCTCTAACTCTCTGCTCTTCTTTCTCTCATTCGCTCACTCATTTTCTCCTCCAGATGGTATGTTTCTGTGCCTTCCGGCCACAGCTGGGTGGCCTAAATGTCTTGAGGCTCCTCCCCTTATCTTTTATTTTTCTTTATTTTTGCTTTCTTTTTGTTGGGAGTTGCCATGCAACGAGCACTGTGCAAAAAAAAAAGTTATTTGAGTCTAAGTAACAACAATATTTGTTTAAGCCCCTTCTATCCTCTCCATCACTCCTCGGGATGTTGAGCT
The DNA here is from genome assembly GCA_015106755.1 of Etia nguti. NCBI lineage: Eukaryota > Metazoa > Chordata > Actinopteri > Cichliformes > Cichlidae > Etia > Etia nguti. The sequence goes on from VUQG01003569.1 coordinate 20,013, forward strand.
GCTTCTATATTAGATGAGACTGTGCCTCTCAGTGTAACAAGGCTTAAAGAAAAGCTTAGCAAATAGTCCAAAATACAGTAATGAATCAGAAGTGAGTTATTTTGCATCTGCCTGGCACTGCATTATGCTTGCATTACTCTTGGTGGACACACTTGAACTTTCCTCGTTGTCTTTTGAATTCAAAACACAAATTGTTTTATCCTTTTGTTCTTCAGGCCACAGATTGTTTTGCTTCATTCTTCTTGCATACCCGCGCACTGCTACATCAGTCTTTGTTTATGATTGTTGCTTACTTTAGCTGTAGACAGTTGTCTGAGGTCGAAATATAAGCCAGCCACTGAATCCAGAGTAATGCTAAGGTCAACCAACAGTGATTGCTTGATAAATTCGTCTTCAAACACAAACAGATATTTGGAATGCAGCCCTTTCAGTCCAGTACGGGCCGGGTCTTTTGTGTCTGGGACAGAATTTATACGGGCAGCTTAACTGCTAAGGGCTGCTAAGCAAGTTAGTTAAATTTATACAAGGTGCTTAACACCACAGAGATGATGGATGTCCCAGCTGAAGCAATTAGCACAGGGACAGTATGATGCTACAATGTAGTGAGGATCCAGAACCATCAGATTCCTAATCGTGGGGATGCAACAGGTGTCTCGGTTGTAGCAACAAACTGTCAACACTGCTGACCACTGTTTGCTGAAGTGAATTACAGATATCACCGAACAGACTCTGTAACCACTCTTTAACTGTGAACCTTATGCATCCTGCATGTGGTCATTTTGGTTTAGTCTCTTGCACGTTATGACAGCTTGGCCCATTGAGCTGTGGCACCAGTGTGAATTATACCTGACAGATTTCTGCTCCTCTGCTCTCTGTCTTTCACTCTGGCAGATGGACCCGGTGCAAAAGGCTGTGATCAACCACACCTTTGGAGTTCCTCTGATCAAGACCAAGCGACCAGTCATCTCCTGTAACGTCTGCCAGATCCGCTTCAACTCAGAGGTAAATAAATAAATGACAACACACACACAACATCACTGCCTCTCATCTTGTTTTCATTGTCTTTATGGCACTGAAAATATTTTATTTTTCTCTAAGTCATAATCAACCTTTTGTTTCAAAAAGTTTTGGAGGACTGTTTGTCCTGGTTTGCTCCCCTGGAAGCGGGAACTGACAAAGCGGATGTGGTGCATTTGTTTGGGTTATGTTTTGGCCGTTGCGACCTGACTGGAATTTAATTTGTTTTAAGGCAGCGTAGACTAAAGTAGTGCACTGCAGCACAGAGGATTAAGCGATCTTGATGAATCTGTGAATGAGGAATAAAATTCTGGATTTTGGATTTTCTCTTGTTCATCAGTACTGATAAATTTGATCTTAAATTTGTATAGTCCTATCAGTACATTTCCATTTCTCTTTATGGAAAATATTAAACTTTAAACAGCTTAATTAATTGGGAACTCATAATTGGAATTTATTTTCACGTTATACCCTCGGGCAATTCGCAGACATGGCTGATGACAAATTAATGAAAGCACAAAATCATATCGAAGTATTTTATGAGTTGTGATCCCAAACATTTTTTCAGTTTTTTCTTTTTTGTGTCAACAAATAGGACAGCCCCATGACAAAATCAGTACCAAATGTCATATGTGTAGTGTATAATTTGGCTGCGATACTCCCTATTCAGAGTTGCAGACTTCAGGGCCAGGGCATTCATCCATCCACAATACACAACATTAAGGAGTGGGTCAGTGCTATATATACACATCAGATCTACAATCATGGTTTCCGTGTGGTCAGGGAGCTGCAAGGCTGTAATCATGAAGCTTCTCTTAGCCGAGATCTGTCCTGTATATCTTCACAAGCAACAGGAAACAGTTAACTAGAGATGTTTATATAATGAAATACTTTAAGGCCCAAGGATGGAGAGTCAATACTGGCTTCTTTAGTTAAGACGTGTCCTTTTGTATGAAATTACAATCAATAAAGAATCTGAAGACTTTGAATATTAGATTTTATGGTTAAAATGTTGCCTAAAGAAAAAGAAAGAAGATACTTGCTGTTCAGAACCTAACCTGCTGTACTTTCGGAATCATATGAAGGTTAAAATTCAACCAAAGTAAGCACAATTATTTAGAAGTGTGCAAGAAGGAGCATTTCTGTCTGGAAGCCATGCGCATGTGTGAATGATCTTTACACGAGCACCCTGCAGTTTACCTGTCAGAGATTCATTTCTTCTCTTTGTCATTCACTGACGTCACCTTGAGATTGATATCTGGCCATGATCTTCTCTGCTCAGGGAAAGGTGACTCTTTTTCCCTTAGTACTGTATCAGTGTTTAGTGGAGTGGTGTGTGTTGCCAAGTTTGGGAGATATCAGGCGGAGATGTCTGCTTTCTCTTGAATGTAATAAAACAGATGGGCATTTGGTGGCCAGAGAATCAAAGAAATACTTTTCTTTTCAAATCCAGCATCAATATGCTTCTCATTCTGATTAGGTGGATGCAGGGCCTGTGTGGTGGCTGTAGTTTGGGAAAAGAGCTCCTAAATTAAACTCCTCACAACAAAGTTTTTTTGATGGCTACTAGAAAAAGATGTTGTTACTGTGTTTTTCATTCACTTGGCATTTAGTGGACCATGAAGCAAATGTCAAAAATATTTTTTTTTAACTAACATTGCCAAAACTCGGCCACTCACACCAAAATAACTTGGATAAATTAATAACTTAATGGATAAATAACACTACAAGCCAAGTAAAATATGTCTTATGATCCGATTCAAAAGCCACATCATAAAGTGAAAACTGACAGAGTTTGTAGAAACACTGCCTTTTTTAAAGTTCCTTAAAAATCTCAGCTAAAGCTTACAGCCCACAATGAGGTCTGGCAAAAAAATGGAGTCCAAGTGGACCTCGGGGATGCCTATGTCCGCACCTCATCAAATATACAATAAGCAATAAGCAATCAAGCCCTCTTGCAGTATTACTGCAAGGAGAGTAGATAGCAGAGGGATATAACATGTAAATTTAATTCGGCTATATACTGTCCCTTTAATCGAGTAAAAGTCTTGTAAATAAGTTAGTGTTTTTCCAGATCAGCATGTGGTCTCCCCATTGACTCCCATTACCTGGACAGGTAAAAACATACTGCAGTACATCATCAATGTCAAACTTGCAGTCTTGCCCCACTTGTGACTCCCCATCCACACTTTTTGCCCCTCAGGCATACAAGGCTGATGGGGTACTGTCATCACCCTGCCGGGTGTGGGCAGCGTGGACAAGTTTGTGAATGTGATCCCTTGAGAATGAGGCAATGTAGGAGCTTCAAACTGAAAGCACAGGTGTATATACTAAATCTCAGATGAGTTTGAATCTCAGTGATCTCGACCCCAAGGTCAGAGGTCAGGTTTTCTTAAAATCTTGTGAATAGGACTTTTAAATTGATACCAGATGTGTATCTACTAGGAGAATGAGGGGTAGTACAGGCGGATGCCAGTATTTTTCTTTTTATATCAAATTCAAATGAATATTTGATGGATGAAGATAATACAGTGAGAAATACTTCAGGGGAATCTGATGTTGCATTCTCAGCTTCATTTTCAAGTTCGGGCACTGACCTTGATGTAGACATTCTTCTCCTTTATCTGCCATATGTGAGCTGAAAACATTTTTGGGTCAAAGAAGAAAGCAAGTGGGCTTTTTATGGAATGTCAAGGCTACTGTATTTGTCTTGCTTTACCTTCTGTCTCCCACCCACGTTCCCTTCATTTCCCACATCATTTTGCCGTCATTTTTTTCATCCCATATGATCATTCTCTACTGTCTCTCTCTTCTTTTGCCTCTCTCTCTCTCTCTCTCTCTCTCTCTCTCTCTAAGGAACCTTTCCCCCTTCTTGCTGGCTGTCTCCCTCTCTCATGCTGCATTATTTACTGTGTGGAAATGCCCAAAATTGCCTGCCACTACTTATTATAAGATGCATTCGTCAAGGGCATGGATTAGTGTCTGGCTCTGACAGCCCCAGTGCATCTTGGGAAAGTGGTAGAGAGGAGACTTGAAGGGGAGGGACAGGAGGAAAGGATAAGGGGGGAGGCAGTTTGTGCCCCATTGTCTCTGCATTGTGTGTGTCTGTGTAAAGAACTAAATGGTGGTTTATGCAGAATAACCTTGGTGCCACGCTGCATTAGTGACATCACAGGCTCTGTGGAGCTGCATTGACCAGCGTCACAACTGCTGCAGTATGCTGATATGCATCTCTTATTTTCATCCGCTTCCTCCCTGCTCACGTCACATTTGTTTTTTTTCCTCCAACCATATTCACTTCACTTCTTGCTTGCTTTTTGTCTCCCTTTTCTTTTTCTCCCTCTCTTCCGATTTCTTCCTTTGGAACTGCAGCTCTGCAGTAGCTATGCTTTAATAACACAACTCCCCCCTCAGAATGATGATCATGTAGGAAAGCAGTTGTTCACTTCAAACTCTCTGCATAATGAAACACATGCATCACAAACTGGTGTGGTGCAGTTTTTCTTCTGTCTGAGATTTCTGTCTCTTTATATTCTTTCTGTTCTCAGTGCAGCTTTTTTTGCATTTACCTTCTCTGACTTTCAGTTCCCTGTGCTCCCTCCCTCCTCTCCACCCAGGACCTCACAGTGACACTCAGCTGCTTGGTAGCTGATCCCTTTGACTTGCTGGGAGAAGTCAAGAAAACCTCTGTGCCCCCTTTGCCACGCACTGCCATATACCTTTTAATCTCCCCACATTCCACTCTTCATCATGAGAGATTACTTCTCTTTCAGCAGTCTACACCTTCACCCCTTTCTGCCTGCATGCAGCTCTCTCCACCTTGATATGTAGGCTTTGCAAGTGCAGGTCCTTAAGACCCCTTTGACAGGGTACAGTTACAGCCTGATGTGTCATCCTGGTTTAAAAGAAACATGTGATCTTCTTACTTGCTTCAGCCAGTGCTCAATGTTTGCCATGCCAGCTCGTGTGATAGATGCTGCCAGGCGCAGGCACACAC
>VUQG01003569.1:44741-55942 GCA_015106755.1 Etia nguti
ATTAAAGGGGCCCACCCCCCCCCCCCCCCCCCATAAGAGGCAGACACGGCAAGTTCTTTCTCGAGAGGTCCATGCATTGAGACGTGGAAATAAAACAGTGAGGTGGTCAGAAAGAGGTTTTCAAATGGAATCTGAAGAGGCAGAGATGCACTTTTCTCTTAATGGAAGTCTGCTTTTGAGTGGAGAGGGTGTGTTTCAGATCTACTTTTCTTTCTTCCTGAACCTCTTCTTATTTCTAAGAGTTTTTTTTTTCTTTTAATAGTTTTGTATCACACATGTTGCAGGAAAAAGAAAGGTATGTAGGGAGCCCTGGTGGCATAGTTGGAAAAAGTATAAGATATTGTTGCATCCCATGAGATGGGATGATGGGACGATGCATACCCTAAACATCAGTAACTCACAGTTTCAAGTTATCAATGCACAGCCATTAGTTAAAAATACAGTGTGAGAATATGATAAATGCATTACAGTCATATTGGCACACTAAGTGGCGGTATTATCACTCATAAAGCTGATTTATATTGATTCTAACATTTCACCTTATCATACCATCCCCAATAAGATATGTTGATTTAACTCACATCCTGTCTGTGTAAGTAAGGAGGCCCACAACATATAGAGTTTGCTGTTTCAGTTTATGTGTTCATGAAGTCACGCAATGCAATAAAGTGCAGAGTACCTGGAGCACTTTGGGCAATAGGTGCAAGCTGTTCAAGCAATAACAACCAAAATCTATCATCAAAAACAAAAGCGTTCAAATAAATATTCACAATAATCACTCAACAAAAATGTCGCATATAAAGAGCTCCTTCTATGTAATTGTAGATGTATTTGTGCTAACAGGGGGAAAAATCAGAGAAAGGTGATTTCTACACCTGTTTTTAGTCCTAAACACACACACATGATACACACATCTTCTCTTTAGCAGGTTTTGCTGTATAATTTACTATAGCAGTTGTTTACTTCAGCACTTCAGCAAGTTTAAGCTCTATAAAGTCATCTGGGCTAGTTTAGTGCATGACAAATAAATAATCATTGCATGCTGTGCAGACATTTACACTCTAATGAACAAAAGAAAACATCTTTTTAAGGTGGAATTTTAAAAAGAAAAGAAAAGAAGAAAGGCATTTTGTGGAGGAAATTTTTAAAAAATCTGTAGAAATTCAAAGAACATTTTTCAAAGTGACTCTAAAAATTTTATAGAGTAGAGAAAATACGAAGACTAAATATATACCCAATTGAAAATTTTGGAGGAAAAACGAATTGTAAAATGCACCAAAAAAGTCACCAATTTGACATATTCTGACTATTAATGCACTTTCTGTATGCAAGAAATGAAAGTAGACATTAGTATAAACTGTAAAAGTTTCTGAATTATTGAAAGTCATGGGAGCCCACTGAGATATTTTCTGAGCAAATAGTTGCCAGTGCAGTGACTCAGTGTGTTACAAAGCCTGTGTTGCATTTCAACTACAGAATGAGTAAGCTGAGTCGCAAAATCAAATTGTAATCACAATTCAAACCCCACAGATAATAAATATCATATCAGATACAGAGCTAATGGAACAGGACATCACCAGCATGAAAAGACATCACTCTCTCACTCTTACGGCTAAGGTTAATTTAACCGCATGCTGCCTCCACCAACATGACATGGCAGGGTCAGGTACATCAGAACAGATAATTAGACCAGACTCTGCAGATAGCCTGGAAGGAAACAGAGAAGACGCAATGGAGCAAATGACTCCATAATGCAATTTCTTTAACTAGTTGCAATATTGTGTTGACGCCAAATGTAGCTCTTTCTTTTTTCAGTTCAACTTGTCATCTTTTTTTTTCAAATGTTGAAAGTCTTTCTGTTCTGTGCAGTATTTGTGCAACTTCGTTTACCAGAATTATAGTATAGCATAGGCTCCTCGTTTCAGATTTAAAAAAAACAACTGTTTGTCATTACTTTTAATTTTGGACTTCCCTCCTTCATTTGAAACATGTCTCTCATCCATTTCATTCATGTTCTTTCTAATTTTTTTCTTAACTACAAGGAACAATCTTAATAAAAATTAAGAAACCTTTAGACACCCAACAGGCATCCGAGGAAGACATGAAATTAAGCGATCAATCCTCTGACTAATATGTTGTTCTCCTTAGGGAAATTAAGTCAGTCCTCAACAATAACCAAACTGCAGCTCGGGGTCACTCACCTAAAACCGGTCCCAGAGGAAATGTGTGGATACAAAGAGCCCATGTAATATAACAATAATGTAAGTGCATTGCAGCAGACCTTGAGTCTGCTATGCTGGTCATTATGAACTCTTGAGAGACAGTTGCCCAATATGCTTTCACGTAGCATCTCTGCAGTTTCAAGGCTGCGCTGTTGGTGACGGGATCTCATAACACAAATGTGAAAGAATGATCTTCAGTCCTTCGTGCAGGAGTAGGCGGGCCAGTCAAATTGGCCTTCTGCTCTATCACAGCATGGGTCACGGAAGGAGTGAATTGAATTAACTATTACAAAGAAGTGAATTGAAACCCATGAATAAAATCCACTGCCTGCACTGATTTTTGTCCTTGCGACAAATGTGATAGAAAAACAAATGCACTGTGCATTTAAATAAAATAAATTAAATATATCTTAAATGCTTGAGAATTTGAGCCCTCTGCCTATTTTTTTTTCCTGTGATGCACTGGGCATTTCTTCTTCACTCACCTCTTTTTTCCCTCTATGGTGCATCTGGAAAGTATTCACAGCACTTCACTTGTTTCACATTATGTCATGTTACAGCTTGTTAACAGAATTAATTTTCACCTGTAAATTCTACACACAATACCCTAAAATGACAAAGTGAAAAAAATTTGTCCACAGCATTTGCTCGATACTTTGTTGAAACATCTTTGGCAGCAATTACAGCCTCAAGTCTTTTTGAGTATTAAGTTACAAGCTAGAAACGCCTATTTTTCTTTGCAGAACCTTGGATGGGAAGCACTGATGCACAGGTATTTTAAGATCTCTCCAGAGTTGTTCAATCGGGTTCAAGTCTGGGCTCTGGCTAGCCCACTCAAGTACATTCACAGAGTGGTACCAAAGCCACTCCTTTCTTATCCTGGCTGTGTGCCTGGCTGTGTACCGTTAGAAGATAACCCTTTGCCTCTTATCTCCAAGGATGTCTCTGTACATTGCTGCATTCAGCAGTTTCCCTTAACCCTGACTAGTCTTCCAGTTTTTGTTGCCAAAAAAAATCCCCACAGCATGATGTTTCCACCACCGTGCTTCACTGTTGGTAAAGGTATGGTATTGGCCAGGTGATGTGTGGTGCCTGGTTTCTTCCAGACACGATGCTTGGCATTCAGACCAAAGAGTTCAATCTTTCATCAAGTTTCATCAGACCAGAGAGCTTTGTTTCTCATGATCTGTAGTTTCATCTTTTGCAAAACTACAGGAGGGTTGTCATGTGCCTTTTATTGAGTGACATCTGTCTAGCCACTCAACCATAAAGGCCTGAATGGTTGACCGCTGCAGAGATCCTTCCGGAAGGTTCTCTGCTCTCCAAAGAGTAACACAAGAACTCTGTCAGAATGACCATCAGGTCCTTGGTCACCTCATTGACTAAGGCCCTTCTTCCACAATCATAGATTTTCCCAGGCGCTCAGCTCCAGAAAGAGTCCTGGTGGTTCTAAACCACATGAGCCATTTAGAGATGATGGAGGTGCTCACTGGGACCCTCAATGCTGCAGAAGTTTTTCTCTACCTTTTCCCAGATCTGTGCCTCAATATTTAGTCTTCAGGCAATGAGAGAAGTTCATGCACCATATAGCAGTATATGGACATCTACACTTAAATATAAATTTTAAAAAGCAGGATTTGTAACAGAACCTTATTCATTTTAGCTAACGGTGCATTATTAATTGTATTGTTCTTGGTCACACTCTGTGTTTAACTCACATTTACAATCTTCATAATTATGGGAAATGTACACAAACATCAACAAAAGCTAAATGATGTCATCTGATGTGTTACCAAATGTAAAGTTACCAGACATTTATAATTCTTACTATTTCTCAGTTTTTTTCTTTAGTGCATCCATTACAGCAGTGTGTAGAAAACATAACAGAGAAACAGCTGTTACTCTAAACGCAACTTCACTAGCATTCATTCTTAAAATATTTGTGATAACTTCTTCAAGGTTAAAACAACAATATGACTGTAATAGTATCATTTTAACATACTGCCCCTCAGGTATTTAGCAGCAGATATACTACTGTCAATACTGTACACCTTCTTGGTGTTGTGATTACCCAAAAGGCACAGTGAGACACAGATGTTCTTCCAAGAATTTTCTATTTAAAGCTTCCATAATGCATGAGCGTACACCCTGAAGCATTTCAGGAAATGATGGTGATGAAAACTATGGTGGGGAGAGTGGTGGATGAGAGAAATGGTGACACTGAAGCTTGATGGTCAGACACTGGATGCAATGTGAAAGATAGGGTGCCACTTTTAATTAGAAGATGAGTTACTGATGAGAGAAAACAAATAATGTTGTCATTCAGCTGTATCCTGTTGTGACAGCCAGTCACTAATGATCTTTCTGTCCTCTCATGCATCTGTTTTCCTTTTCTTAGGTCCACAGCAATGTTTTACTTTCACAGCGGTACTGTTAAAGCCAAATATCATAAATGTGTCTTGGTGTCTTAATGTAGCATTTTCAAATAAAGAACAGGAGGACTGATAAATCCTGCCGAAAAATGCCAGAGGAAAAATGTATAGCTTTTTGATATAAAGCAACAACAGCTGCAACCTAAACATCTATAAGTTAGTTTCCTGATTGTTCACATTAATTGCTACATCCTGTATAATCCACTGTATATTACAGACTAACGTGACTCTGAAAAGTGCCCTAAATGTGGATTCCTTCAATCTGACAACTGCCAGCAGGCGGCAACTCTGGAAAAACAACACTGACTACAGTGAAGTTTCCATAAACGCCACCTCTGACGAATGACCATTGAGCAGTTAGGCTACAATGACTGCAGGCAGATGTAGGATTTGGTCCAGACCTGCTTTTTATTTTTATTTTTTATTCATCAAACATTTATTTAACATGGCACCTCTGGTGAGCACTTGTGACCTCTACCAGCAGCAACCCCTAAGTGGGCAGGCAGCTACTGATGTGCTAGACTTAGCTCTAAGGTGTCAGCGGTGTTCCCATGCTTCCCAAAAGGCAAATGAGCCATGTAACACTTTTTGTATATTATAGCCTTTAATGAAAACTTTCACCAACAGCACCCACAAATACTTTATTATTACATTACACTACAAAAGACCTAAAAACCCCAGTCAGCTCCCCCAGTTTAATCTCAATCTGGATTTCTTCGTGAATCTTTAAATTATAATCAAACTCATGGGGAAGCTTTGCCTGAACAACATGGAGAGAACAAACAGTTGACTGTTATTTCCTGAATTCACTTGCGCTAAAATCAGCACATGTAGCAGTGTTTACAATATTTACACAAATACATGTGCTCAGATAGTAATCAGTTATATTTGTGGCTAATATTATCTTTTTATCTTGCAGCATCTTACCATACGCAAAGCAGCTGCTAAAGAGCCTTGAAGCCAGAGTCACAAAAATCTTTAAGAGTTCTCATTTGCAGGTTGTAAATGTTTTTCCTAAATTGCAGAGTACTAGAAAATTTTCCACTATTACCTGAAACAGTCTCGAGACAACAGTGGTTGCGATTTGGCACTATATCAGTAAAACTGAATTGAATGAAAACAAGTTGCTCTGAACCAGTAACTTGACTTATAACATCAAAAAACCTCAGTTTCAAGTTTTATTTTGGATAACATGATGATTTTCTAAATTATATTCATATTTATATCAAATTAAGGATAAATCAGGGCTATCTCATGATTCAAAAGTCAACACCATGAGTGCACAGAGTTTCTCAGTCAGATCCACTCCTGGCACTTTCCCTGTCCTGTCCATTTTCAGGAAGTTGGTGGGGGTCCACAACCTAATTGGTGGCATCAGTCTTTTATATACAGCCTGTGAGCTAAAACCAAAACCCAACATCAAAGACTTGAAGTTGACTTCACTAAATCAGCATGTCAGTTAAATAAATCACAAATTCCACATTAAAGGCAGATGCCGTCCTTCTTTCCATTTTGTTCCAGCATCCTTCCCACACAGGTGTTTAAAGTTATTCTGGGTGACTGGGTCCCTTTTCAGACTAAAGGCTGGCCAATGTTTTTCGTGATAATACTATTTCACAGTAATTTGATATCTGATGGAAAATGAGGTTTAACACATTAATTATATATATATATATATTCCATTAACTGTCCCACATACCAACAATGGGTGTACCAGGATTTAAGATTTATTTGTATACTTCATAAATTTATATTTTAACTAGTCTTTATCTAGTGCTGCATAACAGTCAAATCATAAAAATAAATAAATAAATTAAAATAAACAAACAAACAAATAAAAAAGATTTAAGAACAAAAATACATGTTTACTGTCCTTTGACTAAATATTTCCCAATGAATATTAATATGCAATTTAAAATATAACCTTATCAGTTGTTGTTTTGTTTTTTTGTGCTTGTGTTTTGAGTGTTTAGTATTTGAATGAAAACAATCAGCTATCAGATTCATTAATGTCTTTTTATTTCAGGAAATAAAGATTTGGAAAAACATTTTTGTAATTTGCTTTATCATGTTGGCTCTTTTAGATTGCTTGTGGATCAGTTTCACTTGTGAAGCGTTATATTACACCAATAATATTTATTTCCCTTTCTTATATGTTGCAAAATTGCTAACCAGCGTTTAAGTGTTGCTTTGTTCACTTGCTTTTGACCACGTATTTATGGACAGTGTATTATCATAAGCAAACCACAGTACAATCATTCTAATCAGAAGATGACACTGACAGATAAAAATCACATTATATAGTGCTGCCATATTTCTAATGAATTATAATGCATGTGAGTATCAGATAGTGATGGCTAATGAGTTTTTAATGTGCACTCCATGCTCACAATAGACTTGAAGTCTCCTCCTCCTAGCATATTATCAGGTTTTATCATACTTGGCTGTCTCTGACATCCTCTCGTTTAAACAGTCAGCTTCTCCAGTAAGTGAGGTGGAATAAAGGTGTAGTCCATCTGCCATGTCAATGACAACCCTCTCTTAAGACAAACCTAAAACACAATCAGTAAGTCTACATGGACTGAGCGATTTGCTTTCATGTCTAGCCTGACAGACATGGTGCCAGCTGTGTTTACCAGGACATTGTGTGTTATGAACATAATCACTTTACCAACCCCTGCCTACCCGTTATGGATGGCACTTGTCATTTACAGAGGAGAGCCCTGGGCCATCAGTCATCTCTATGTGTGAGTGTGTTCCTGCACAAGTGTTTCATTGTGTTTTGTGAGGGTGGGGCTGGTTGGGCTTTTTTGCACGTTCTGTGTGTCTATGGAAAGCAACAAAACAAGATTTACTCCAATACAATCACTGAACAGAAACATTTAAATGCTGTACTGTGAGCATTCAAAAATTATACTTGCAAGCTCACATAGCTAATCGGCCATTACATTCAGAACAGACAGTGGGCACTTATAACTCAGTCCTACTGCCAAAATATTAATCACCATGTAACAGCCATGCCATTTTTGTGGTATGACTTTATTTAGAGCTCCACTTGCCTGGCAGCTGTTTTGATACACTTCATTACAACGACATTAAAAGTCTATTCACTTGTACTTTTTTTTGTATTTAAAGATATTAAAAATAAAATTAGAACACACACAGTGTGCATATTTTGTAGAAACTGAACATGTTTGAAGGGGGAAAAAAACATGTACAATTTAATTATTCAGAGTATAAACAAAATTTAGAAATGAGTGAACTAAAGGCAAAAGGCACCCTTTGTCTTCACACGATGCACACAGAAGTTGAAAGTGCTGTATGCTCTAAACTGGCAGTTTCGGTTCCAATCTTTAAAGAGACACGAAGTGTCAACTTAATGATATTACAATTATTTTCCAATACCCGTACAGCATAAGCAAATACTTAATTCTGCAGCAATTTGATTGTAGAGACGCTGATTTGAAGATCAAAAACACAGACTGTTTTTAGGGTTTGCCAAAAGGATTACATTTATACTACTGACACTGGGTGATAAGCTCACAAGTGAGCCTAGCCACAATAGCAACTACCCAGCAATCTTAAAACTTACAGTGTACTTACTTTATTGCAGGGTTCTATCCAGCATCCTGAAATTGGTCAATTTAGAGTAAAATCGACATCAATATTGTTTTTTCAATAATCAGATAATAATAGCATGTTTTTATTATTGAGCTTATGTAAGGAAATATATAAGAACAGATGATTCACTGAGAGTGTGAGGTCAGCACTTGCGTGACATGAAATGCAATATGGCATCCAGAAAAATAGGAAAAGTTTTATGTAAAACTTTTTATATATCAAGAATTTGGTCCCACATTGCTATTATTAATAATAATAACAATAATAATAATATTACATTATAATACATATTATTTATAGGTGCCTTTCAAGATACTCAAGAACACCTTAAATACCAAAATCACAGTATGTATACACAAAGAATTTAATAGTTCAAACGATACAGAATCAAACAGAATAGAGAAGCTTGAACAGATGTGTTTTAAGACTGGCTTTAAAGATAGAGGGGGAATCTATATTGCAAGTGCGGTGCAGGAAAGAGTTGCAAAGAAGAAGGACAACTTAGATGAAAGCCCTAATATCCATGGTGGTCAGGCGAGCAGGTGGTATAATGAAAGTAACAGCGCAGGATGATCTCAGAGTATGGGAAGGAGTGGCGATGTGCAGAAGATCAAAGAAATATGGAGCTTTGCGATTATAGGGATACTTGAAAGTAAGATGCAGAAACTTAAAATGAATGTGATATTTTACAGGAGTAATATCTTCTACAGATGGGGTTCTGGTAATGACAAGAACAGTCCCATTTTGAACCAGTTGAAGTCTATGGAAAAGTTTGTTTGATAAGTCAGAGAGGATCGTTTTACAATAATCAATATGAGATGGAACTAGAGCATGTACAAGAATAGCAGTACTGTTAGCTGTAAAGGAAAGGCTTAGCTGACTAATATTGTTTAAGTGGAAATATGCAGACCGAGTGATATTATTGCTAAATCGTTTTTCAGTATTTAAGGAGCTATTGAAAACAACATCTAAACTCTTAACCTTGGAGCAATGAGAGAATTGTCAATACATAGAGAGAATTTCTCACAATTATCCAAAACAGCTTTGCTTCCATTTAGAAGGACTTCTGTTTTGTTTAATTTGAGAAAATTTGCAAACAACCACAATTTAATCTCACATAAGCAGAAAGTAAAAAAGTAGGAGAATGAAATTAGGCTTAATGGACAGAAAGAGTTAGGTGTCATCAGTGTAAGTATGGAAATGTATGCCACATTTCTTTTTAAAAATGTGACTTTAAGGCAAAAGATAAATAATAAATAGAAGAGGGCCCAAGACAGAGCCCTGGAGAACACCACTGACAACTAGGCAAACTTGTGATCTGAAATGTTTTAATTGTACAATTTAAACCAGGCATATGAAGTGCCAACAGTATTGATAGATTCTAATCTCTTTTAAACAATATCAGAGAATATGAGAGACTGTATCAAAGGCAGCGAGCAGATCAAGAAGCACAAGAATAGTTAACAACCCAGAATCAGCTACCATCTGTGATTTTGACGAAGGCTGTTGTTTTGTTGTGGAGTGGCCGAAACTGGACTGAAATTGTTTAAACAGATGATTGTTAGAAATGTGCAAACTAAATTTGTATAGCAACAGATTTTTTTTCATTAGTTTTTGACAGAAAAGGTGAATTAGCAATTGGATTACAATTATTAGGTTTAAACAGTCTGCACCAGGTTTCTTAAGAGGTAATGGAATAAAGCTAGATATTAGGGAAGAATGTATAATGTTGATTAAATGAGGATTTAACCACAAGTAGGACATGGGTCAGTGTGAGAAGCACAAGGCTTAGATTTCTGAATAAATCCAAATGTTTACTCAAATGTCATGAGTTTGACACTAGAATCATACAGTATACTATATGTAGAATTATGTAGAGACAGCTGCCGATGAATATTACTAACCTTAGTATTGAAAAAGGCCAGAAAAGTATTACACTGTTTGTTACAGTAAAACTGTGGTGGAAAATTGGTGGCTGAAGGATGTTGTACAATAGAACAAGGAAAACAGCCTTAGTATTCCTTTCACCAGACCTAATTAGTGCAGAAATAAGCAGAATGTTAAGTACCAAAATAGACTATATAAACAGTACAAAAGGTTAAATGTAAATAAAAATGTTTTTTTAAGAAGTGTTGATCAACAGAAGGCTTGTTTAAACAGAAAAAATTTTAACTGCTTTTTAAAGGATTCCACAGAGTCAACCAAACGTAGCTGTGGTGGTAAACTGTTCCACAGCCTTGGTGCCACAGACTGAAAGGCTCTGTCCCTTTTAGTCTTTAGTGGTGTACGAGGAACAACCAACAAACTCTGAGACTGTGAGCAGAGACAACGAGCAGCAGTGTATTTTGTAAGAAGCTTGGATAAATAATCTGGGGCCTGGCCATTTAGTGCTCTGTAT
Source organism: Etia nguti (assembly GCA_015106755.1). Taxonomy (NCBI): domain Eukaryota; kingdom Metazoa; phylum Chordata; class Actinopteri; order Cichliformes; family Cichlidae; genus Etia; species Etia nguti. Next base: position 55,415 of record VUQG01003569.1, read on the forward strand.
GTTAAAACAAGAATTTTAAAACGAATTCTAAAATCTATTGGGAGCCAATGTAAAGAATATAAAATAGGAGTAATGTGAGCACGCTTGCTAGACTGCTGCTACAACATGTTAGTAGTCTGGCCGCTGCATTTTGTATAGCTTGGAGGCGAGAAAGAGATGATTTGTCCAAACTGGTAAACAGGGCATTACAACAATCTAAGCGCAATGACGCAAATGGATGAACAATTTTTTTTTCCCAGTTCAGCTAAGGAGACCATATGTCGCTGTTTAGAAATATTCCTTGAATGACAGAAACAGGAGTGAGACGAAGATTTTACATGCGAGTCAAGGCCCAGAGAAGAATCAAATATTACTCCAAGATTTCGAATGCTTGACTTAGCAGAAAGACAGAAAGAGGCAAGAACCTGACTGATTTACATGTGAAACAGGGAGCAGAGTGAAAGTCTGAGTTGTCAAAGCAACAAAAGTATTCAGAAAACTGTGAAGTCCGTTATTGTAAAAAAAAAAAAAAAAAAAAAAAAAAAAATA
>VUQG01003569.1:67848-81419 GCA_015106755.1 Etia nguti
TCTTCTCCAAACACTGACCGAGAGCTAGGTCTTCCACAGGGGTCGTGTGTGTGCAAACCTTGGTTCGAAAGCCTTCCACAAATCTTTTGAGGGCTTCTTTACTGAGTACATAACCTGCTCCCCCACTCATGTAGCCTTGTTTGGTGTAAGGTTTGAAGCGCTTGCCAAAATAGATTGGTTCTTCGGAGGAGTGGTTGGATAGAATCCAGCGCAGGTTGTCCACCACCACATAGGTGTCATCATCCGCTTTTAAGAACCAGTCTGCTTCATTCCTGTGGTGTTCGTAGACATAATGGAATGCTCGAATGGTCTTCCAGTAGAGCTGGTCACGGCCCTCCTTTGTCCCCAGGCCCACAGTGGGGAAGTCAGGGTCGTCCACAGAGCTCATGAACACGACGACGTTGCAGTGCCGACTCCAGGTAGCCCTGACATGTTGGGCCCTGCTCTGCATGTTATATGGTCCCGTCATCACCCAACAGAGAACACGTACTTTCTGATACAACATATCTCCCACCTGGCTGTCTTCATCTGGAGGGACACACGACAGTATATAGCAGTGTTAACTTGTATGCAGTTGACCTGTTGCATTTGTCGTTCTACAAGTCACACAATACTCTACTTAACACATTTGCCTACATATGCAGTTAGTTCCCTTCCACATTCTTTAAGCTGTTATTATTTTGGCCATGCCAGTTGGAAGTAGCATGAAAGCAATAGTTTTTTTGAGAAAAATTCCAGAAAATTTCCACATGTGCATCACAGTCCAAAACAGAATAGGTATTATCATCATTATACAGTCTAAAGTAGACTTGGTGCTATTTCAAGTCTGTTGTGTCTGTAAACCAATCTCTAAACTTTAAGGCAAAGTTAAGTTATGAGTTGATAATGTTTCCTGCACTGTAAATATGTGAAAGCTAATACTAAATTAAAAAAAAACAAAAAAAAAACTTTTATTCATAGAGCTGAATGAGTGTAACGCACCTGTACGGTGAGGAAGGTGCAGATTGATGAGAGCTGCTCCCTCCTTCCTCCAGCTGGTCGGCCTCTCCCTTACAGCAGTGACTTTTTCCTGAGCTCCTGACCGAACAGGGTAACTTCTCTCAAACCACACCTGGTGAAGGAAGAAGTATGTGCTGCAGGCCCCTAAAATGAAGCCCAGCGAAAAGCCCAATCTGGAGCTGAAGCCTTTCATGGCGATAATGTCTCCACAGCTGCGAGGTCCAAGTTAGAGCATGTCTACATGAAACAGCACCACGCTCAGTCAATTTGATGCACAGCCAAACCACAAAGGCCAACAAATGTCAGTCATTAAACTTCTTTTGAGTTACATGTGTAAAGTGCTTGATAGCAGACTGACTGCATGTAGTTATACAATTAATATAGCTATCATCGGGTTTGTTTGTTTTTTCAATTGCAATAACTTTAAGATTATAATACTTTGTCTCAGGATTTTGAAGTCTTTAAAAAATGTCATTAAAAAAACATTTCAATGTTTATGAAGTCCCAGTGCACTGACACTGCAGTAGACATGCGTTTAATGTATAATGTGCACAAATGATGACATAGGGATTGATTTCGCTGCTCGTGCCTAGAGAAGCCGTTTCATTTATTATGGTGACGTCACGTCAAGACCTCGTCATTTTGTTTAATTTAAAGACGGGATGATTAAAACTAATCTCAGATGCATTGCAACACTTAAATTCAGTTTGTCGCTAGAGCACTTCATAACAAACTGTCAGCTGGCAGTGTTTTTCATTGTGTCTGATGAGGTTAAAGACCCCAAATCCGAGACAGGTGTTAACGATTAACGTGACGAGAAATGTTTATGGCAAAGCAGCTTCTCTCCTGTATGCCGCTCTTCTACTTTATCCAGACGATAAATAAAATGACGTGACAATCTGGTTATATTAATCAGGGATTCGTCCGTTTAGACAATAAATGAATAAACATTACAGAAACTGCTTTGGCAGCAAAACTAGGCCAAATTGAACCCAGATCGCTTACCAACTGAAATAAATGAATACCAAAAGTTTCGTGTATGTCCACTGAGTAAATAAATAAAATGAGAAATAAATAAAAGCCTTTAAGAGACTCCCTCCCTCCTGTGTGTTATTTACCTTTGCTGGGGATCAGTCATTTGTGAGCACGATGTGCTTGTCACCCCAAGCAGCAGCTAAAGTATTTCCTGAAAAACAGCACAAGGACGCTACACCTGTCGAGCACACGGCTACATGCAGGTCTCATTCATCCGAAATACTGTTTCTCAGTGAAGTCCTCCCTGCACTGTGTCGCCAAATAAGATGATTACCAGCAGAGAAAAGCCTCTGTGTAGATTTACATTCTTCCACCTCACGGTGGGTAAGCTCTGAAAATGAACGCTGCCATTGGTCGCCTGTCGGTGACGTATGAGGAAGCGCTCCTCCGAGCCCTGAGAAATAATAAAGACACTTTATTGCTAGATTGTTTCAGATGATCAAGATTTGTTTGTCACAAGTGAAACTGGTTATTCGGAGACGCCAGTGAGACAGCTACAGGGTAATGGTAAATGATGGTGACGACTTGTTGTCTGCAAATAATCGCCACTAGGTGTCACTCTAACAACGGCTCCAAAAGGCTTCAAGCCCTCTCCACAAGCCATCATAAGCACTTTACGTTAATGCACGCGAGACTTAAGGCCCTCTATAAGCAGATATGAAGCACTCACTCCGAGGAGCTCGACAGCATGTCGATAAATACAACACATGATCCCACAGAGAAGAGGTAAAATTGACTCATACAAGTCAATAACAAAAGATAGACTAAAAAAAATCACATGAAAAAGAAACATAACATAGGGGGCAGAAATTCAATTTCTCTTTTCGCCATAACAGTCAAATAGTTCAATTAAATGCGACACATACACAAAGACATATGCATCACTCATGTTGAGATTGAATCCACTGTTAGACTGAACTAATAAAGATCAGAGCTGTAAAGGACCGTCATTAGCACTCTTACCCCCGAGGACCACGTGTCTGTCCATACATCCATTCATCCATCCTCTGAACCTCTTACCCAATTCAGGGTTGAGTTATAGAAAAAAAAACCAGGAAAAAAACATTTTAAAATAGAATTTAGGTTTCACTTACTGCTTCACCGCTCCCTCCTAGGTAGGAGTTTTTTGTCTTTCTTTCTTTTTCCCAATTTGTCTCATTTCAGGATTGGTTTACGGACCCTCAACTCTGTCACATTGCCAGGTCATATACTCTGCTACTTTAGTTCATTAGTTTAAGTTCTAGATTTCTGAATTTACCTGAATATTTGTCCTTTTATCCTTACTTCTCTTCCCTCTCATTCCAGCTTTTAGCCACCTCACCCGAGCGACTGACTCCACTTTCAACCAGAATTTGGAAATTACTTGTTCTAAAGTACATTCCGAGTCACCTGTTGCCCTTGATCCCATTTCGTCTCTTGTAGTTAATGCCAACCTGGCGATAAGTACCCTCTCAGCTCCCCAGTTAGTAAAGACTTTTAGATGCTACCTTACATCAGCTCTAACCAATAAAACAGTGGCTATAATCCTGTTTTGATCTCTGTTCTACAACTGGGTTCTTAGCTTGCTCCAGATGATTTTATCACAATTCAAATGTAATATATACAACAAGTGTGACTGAATGTAAATCTTAAACAATTTAATGTATTAAAAATGTAAAACATTTACCAAAAGTGATAACAAAGCACTTTTGAAAGGGACTAAATTTCTAGAGTTTTGATGTTCTTGAACCTCTAAACTCATGCAGTTCAATGCATTTGTAGGTTATTTACAGCTCTTGTAAACAGTCATTCGGTACTGTGGTGGAAATTCAAAGTCAAACTGTGAGAGTGTTTTCTCTTTCATTTAGTAACTTCTGCAAAGAGAGCGACACTGTAACCAAAATACTTCCTCCTCAGGGGTGAGACTATTTTTTTAAAGCACATGTCTTGTGCAAAGAGGATGTCTGCAGTGTGAAATGAGTAAGAGCAAATTTTATGTAACGGTGATAAAGCTACACTTTTTATATGTACGATCTCTGCTTGCACTTTGTCTATTTAGGGTATACTGTGCACTAAGAAAGAGCTTTAACAGCTGCACAGAGTAAGACTGGTTAATGTGCATCAGCTTATATTTTTATACTGCAATGTACAAAAAAATAAAAAATAAAAACAAGAACATTTGATCAGAACAGATTTTTCAAACCTTTTATGGAGTGAAATCTGATTCCATAAGATTCTGTGTTAGAGTTCATCATGTTTATTATACTTTGATTTTTTTTGCTAGGGGATATAAATGACAGTGAGTGAGGGCTGGGATGGAGATCTGAAAGAAAGGTCTCCTGTTACTGAAAGCAAATTTTGCACAACTCAAACACATGTACGGATCCCCGCAAGGGACACTGGAGAAAAACAAAGATGTACCTTTGCGAGATAATGCAAAAGTTTTGGGTCAGTACCGTGATCTTGACCAGGACACATACCCATGGGAGCGATTCATAAATTTCTATTTTAAGCTTGGCCTAAACTATAAAGTAATAAAATTGGTGCTTGGCTGTAGATGCATTTTATATAAGTGAGAGCCATCTGAAGAGAATTCTTAATGCGAGGGGAAACACTTGTCGCAAGACGTACTCTGACCTGTCAGTTGAATTAATAAACAACCAACTGCAGTATTCTGGACAGCTCCACGGGTGCCAATGGATGTATGTGAAAAAACAGGAAACATGGGCAATGCATGAGGAAAGAGGATGTGATCATGGGGTGACCGCAGTCATAGAAGCGGTGCAGCTTTTAAAGGGCTCTCCTAGGGGTTTTGTGAGGGGTGATCTTGGAACTGAAAATGGCCACGTTAGAGATTTTCAGCGTTTCCTTGTGCCCATGAGCCCAAACAACACCACTGACAGTTACTTGGATGGAGCAAGTACCTCCAGTCAAAGAATCAAATATTGGTGGCATTTTCTTTGCTGCCAGTGTCTTGAGTTTTGGTTGTTCTCATTTACAGACATCAGCGACAACATCAGTGTGAGTGATCTTGTCTCCTACAATATGACCCTTACGGTCATACTGGCCGAGAATGAGAATGAGAATAGGCTGGTATCCCAGGGCATGTAGTTTTGAAACCTGCAAGAACAACAAAGAAAAATCTATGCAGCCAGTCTGGTTTGACAAATTATCATAACAGGGGAGTGGTTTACGGTGTGAGCATGTACAGGCTAGTTAGGCCGATAAGTACGATAAGTATTTTGATGGTGGATTTTGGAATAAAAACCTTGTTCAGTTTTGTTGCATGGGACTTCAAGTGAGTTAATAAATTGTGTTTTCATACATGTTTGGATGCATCTCTGATTGAGTAAAAGAGAAAGGAAAGGGAGGAAAGAAAGGACAAAGTGGTAGAGAGCAGAGAAAGCAGAGTGATAGATTAGAAGAGGGGTAGTTTGAGGGAACGGAGAGACTTGGAAGAAGAGAGAGACAGGAGAGGGAGAAGAGACAGAAATGGAGAGTACCGGGGGAGTTAATAAAATTAAAACTGTGTTTAAGTGCTATAATTTAAGCTACTACTTTTTTTTGGGGGCAGGCATGTATGCACAGTTCTTAAATTTATGTATTCTTTTTGAGTCCACCCTCACCAGAGTCCAGAAATCCTGTGCTAAAAGGAGTGAAAGGTAAGTTGCTGGAAAAGAAAGCAAAGGAGACAACTGATCGGCTATGGGGTGAGTCAACATTACTCCCTGTCTTAGTCAACAATCCACCATTGAATGACTGTCTTCCTCCAGCTTAAATGGGAGCAAATCCCTGCCGGGTGTGGTGATCAGCCCAGGTGCAGCTAGACTGGTGCTGGAGGAAGACACGCCTTTACAAAACAAGGTGTGGTTAGAGACAACAGACAGAGAGCAAGAAAGAAGCAGGTGAGTCAGGGAACTAGAGGACCATGACAAAAGGATCTTAAGCAATGAAATGTTAATTATTGATGCAACAAAATTAAGCTCTAAACTAACAAGAGATGAACTCTTATAACTGTAAATACAGGAAGCGTTTAACAGTAAGGTAGGTTATTTCATTTGAGGTCCCAAAGAATAACAGAAAGGAAAATACCAGACATGATTAATTTTTTTCAAAGCAGGAATGCTTGATTGACGTTTTTTTTTTTTAATTCAGGGAATCATAAACTATGGAAGTTACTGAATTTGAGTATAAATACATTATAAAAATACAAAAATACAAATACAATGAAAATACAAATACAAATACAATAGTGTCACAGTCCTGGGTCGGTGACCTAGTGTTTTGATTTTTGTATTATTATTAAGCTTCGATTTTAAACACGGTTTATCATTACTAGTCTTTTCCTTAGGTTTTGTCTCTTTGTTCCCTCTGGTTCCAAGTCAGTCATGACTCTGTGTGAAGCCGTGTCTTTGAGTCTGTGTCTGTAAGTTTAGTCGGTGTGTTTCCTGGTTTACTTTGAAAGTCCATGTCTTATGTCAATGTATTCAGTTTTGCTTTCCTTTTCTCATCCTGCCTAATTAGTCCCAGCTGTGTTTCCTCCCTGTCTCCTGTTCCATGATTACTCCACTGTGTATTTTAGTCCTTTGTCATTCTCTGCTTGCTGTCACGTCATTAACCTAACCTACATTCTCCTTGTGCTGTGTCTTCTCTCTTCATGTCCTCTGCATCTCCTAGTTTGAGTTTCCGAGTTTCTAGGTTCCAGTTCCAGTTTAGATTCTAGTTCTGCGTTTGAGGTTTTGGTTTATTTTTGTAAGTCTTAATTTCAATGAAGAGTTCTTCCAGAAATAAAGCTACGCCCTAAGTTCAACCCTCTGTTTCTGAGTCCTGCATATTGGTCCTCCCTCCTGCCTGCCACACAGCATTAGCCATGACAAATAGGCAGCTGGAAAGCTGCACAAGCAGAGTGTGTGGTAAAAACATGCATACATTTCTGTCATTTTGGAACGCTGTGAGCATTTGATCAGAACAGATCACACAAACCGTTTTACAGAACAAGTCAACTCTGATAGACAGTGCTCCAAATGCATTCCTACATACCCCTTGGAGCAATTCATAAATTTTTATTTTTAACTTGACCTAAACTATAAAGACATTAAATTGGTGCTTGGCAGTAGACATGTTTTTTAATATAAAATGAGAGACATCTGAAGAGAATTCTTAATACAAGGGTAACACTTGTTGCAAGACGTACTCTGCCGTGTCAGTCTTGGTTGAATTCATTAACAACCAGCTGAAGTATTCTGGACAGCTTCACAGGTGCCGAAAAATGTATGCGAAAAACAGGAAACATGGACTAAGCATTATCAAACAGGATGTGCACTTGGTGTTGAAGGAGCTGGATCTTGGTTGAGGCAAGCAAGACGTTTCAGCCGAAGGAACTATTTTTCAAAAGGGCCGATCCTCAGCTGGCACCTGGAATCATATGATAAACTGAAGCCATATGGCATCTGTATCAACAGAAGTGTTGATGGTTTCTCAAGGAAAATAATAATAACATTCCATCAATAACTATATATTTTTAAATCCAGTGTGATATCCTACCTTATAATCTTGATTATTGAGGAAAATTTTAAATCTGATAATGGTTCCTTGTTAATTTATCATTTATTAAGGCAATATAAAACAAAATATAGATCATTTATATATCACATTATGGGAAAATGCACAAACTTTTTCAAGAGGATAACTTGTGATGACAATTTGGTTTTTAACACAAAAAAACCCCACACAGCTTGTAGACTTTTGTAAACAAGCTCTCATCAACATTAACACTCGATCATTTTTTCTCAACCAAGAATGGAGATTTGCAAAAAAAAACCAAAACAACTTTTTACCCCAAAATCAAATGTAAATGATGTTGATGTTGGGAGATGTTGATTATGAAGTGCTACGGTTGGACAGGGGAGGAGCCACACACAGGTATATCACCTCAACCTCCTAAAAGCATGGAAAGAGTTGTTCAGAAGGAATCAGCTAAGATGATAAAAATGGGATTAATAGAAGAGTCGCACAATGCATGGTGTATCCCCATAGATCTTGCAGTGAAGAAAGATGGGTCTATACGGTTCTGTGTTGTATAGCAAAAGTTGAATGACGTGTAAAAGTTTGAAGTCTATCCCATGCCCCGGGTCAACAAGCTCCTGGACCGGTTAGGCACTGCTTGTTTTTCCATGATGCTGGATTTGACCAAGGGCTACTGTCTGCAGCGTCTAAGGTAAAAAAACGGCCTTCTCCACTCCATACGGTTTGTACCAGTTCGCCACACTTTCATTCAGCTTGTTCGGAGCCCCAGCCACCTTCCAATGCCTCATGGATTGGGTCCTGTGCCCGCATGCAGCATATGCCGCCACCTATTTGGATGATGTTATCATCCACAGGTGTCACTGAGTGGAGCGTGTGCAGCTAATGGTTGTGGCCCTGGAGTCCCTAAGGCAGGTAGGACTGCCTTAGGGACAAGGAGTTCAAGGAGGAAAAGCCTACTCTGTAATTAGGAGGTAACCAACAAGAAGAAATTGTTCAAGTGGCCACTTGTTCAATGATGAGGATGTACACATCCTGGACAGGGAGGAACTCTGGTTTGAGCAGGGAGTCAAGGAGGCCATTTATGTGAAAAGGAAAAGACCATCTCTGAATCCAGGAGGGGGCCTAACAGTACATCTTTCACCAGCTTACAATGCTCTAATTGCAGCCATTCCCCAACTCTCTGTGAATAGTACTCATGGCCTTTGATCAATGGTCACTGATCAGTGATCACTTGTCTTTGATTAATGGTTGTTGATCAATGGACATGACAATTTGCATCAAGAAACTGACTTCACAGCCCAATGTTCATTCACTGGGCTAGTTTCAGTCATTGTGGAAAGGTACTGTTTATAAGGTAGGGGAAACCTGCAGCCTGGTTGACACTGAAGAAGTCACTTGGCTGAGTGAAGAAACGTTTCTCCCACTGAAAACACTACGTCCAAATGAACAGAATCAACTTTTTGGAATTCCGACCATGGTGGCTTTGTGCCTTGGATTGAAGGCCAGAATTACTTCTTCAGCCACTAGTCTGGTTTGAAGGAAAAATAAACCTTTTGTACCCTATTTTCGGTGCGATCGTGGTGGTTTTCTACTAGGGCTGGGTATCGTCACTGATTTCTAGAATCTATTCGATTCACGATTCGATTTGAATCGATTTTACTCAGGGAAATTTTGCCGCAGACAGTCAGAAATATTATAATTCTGATCACGCATCAGTACATTTACATATTTTTTTGTCTATAAAAATGATGACCTTAAAAATATTCTGCAGTAGATCAAAAACGAAAGAAAACCAATAATCAACATATGAACATTACCTGATGCTGCTGAAGTGAAACAGAGCAAAAAGGTTTTATTAGAGACACAGCTAAGCGTTTTGCAATTTTAAATTTTAAAAAGTTTAAATTTGTTTAAAGAGCAGAAATGAGGCTTTCTTGTCGGAAGTTAGTAAAAGGGAAAAAAACAGCGGCCGACAGCGCTGTAAACAACGCTAACGCTAAGAACGTAAACACAAAGCGCGGACCCGCCAACGCATCAGAATCAGTGAGCGGTCGGCTTTCAGCCCCGACTGTGTCCGTGCCGTCGGGTGAGAAAGCCGACAGCTCACTGATTCTGATGCGTCGGCGGGTCCGCGCTTTGTGTTTACGTCTTAGTGCAGAATCCGTGTACCTGCTCTCATTTACTGTTTTAGCTGTTTGGTGGTTGTTGAAATTTTGTGAGGTTTAACCTGAGGGCAAAATTCATTTATATTTAAAAATCGATTCAGGATTTTAATGAATCGATATCACGTTATCCAAGCTAGAATCGATTTTAATCGATAATCAAAACCCACCCCTATTTTCTACTGGTCACTATTAAAGCTTATTCCTTTCTTATACAGAGGGCATTTTGTTGTCCACTTTTTAACATTTGAATTGGGGCCAGTATATGAAACCACTTGCCTTAGACTGATCAATATGCCAGATGAATTATCTGAAACTGTTAATAATGTCTGACCATTTTTTATTGGTGCACCATGAGTACCAAAATTTTGTGGGCTTAACACTAATTATGAAGACTGGGAAAGCCAGATTAGTGCAATGCTCTGTGCTCAAAAGTGGTCTATAGAACAGCAGTGTAATTTTGTGCTGAGTGCGTTGGGAGGAGAACCACGATGCAAAATTCTTATTTTGGAGCAAGTGGAACAGGATACACCAGATAAGATCTTTCTTCAACTTAAAGAACTGTATGGGGATAAAACTGTGAGTACCCTGCGTGCCATGTTTTACGATTGCAGACAAAGGCCAAAAGAGCCTATTAGAAAGTTTACTTTACGTTTAAGAGAGCTAGGTCATCGCTTGCAGATAAAAGAGCCACAAGACCCTCGGCGTGCTGACCTGCACATGATCAGTTTGTCTTGTGCCTCGGAGAGTGAGAGAAACAACAAGATCTATGGCGTCTGTTAAGGCATGATCCTAATCTCTCATTCGAACAGGTGCATAAAGAGGCGTTACAGTTGGAAGCAGATGCTTTGCATAGCTCGGATGAAAACTTTGCATGTGCAATTGTAAAAGGAGATGATTTAACCTCCTAGGACCTGGCGTCCACATATGTGGACATCACATTTTGGGTTGTCTAGACCAAAATACTAAATTTTCCTCTACAAGGGCCTGATATCCACTTATGAGGACATTATACTGACACTGTTCTTTTGAAATTTAAAGCGAATGTCCTCATATGTGGATCTCATTTTTCATCAGGTAAAAAAAATAAAAATAAAATAATAATAATAATAATAATAATAATAATCAGGTAATTCTTTGTTTTCACATTCACCAGGTCCCAATCAGCCCAAATAGCAAAGAGAAATTAAAAATGGATGCCATGAAAGAGTTCGGCTCTTAGGACGTTAAAGTGCTATGATACCTAAAATTGGAAAGATATATTTAAAGCGGAGATTCTCGCAGAAATGAAGGAGCAAATTATAGATCTCAAAAATACTCTTCAGGAGGAGCTGAGGGAATTTGCTCGACCAGCACCAATGTAGACAGACACATGGCAAGGGAGTGTCGGGGCGCTCCATCCAAGATGGCTTTAAACGATTAATTCCTGTCACTATGGACCAGGTGACTGGTAAGGATGACAATGGTAAATGGACTGATTCTTATATAGCGCTTTTCTACTCTCCCAGAGTACTCAAAGCGCTCTACACAACACGCCACATTCACCCATTCACACAAGCACTGTCTTTTATGCTGTTAAGTGCTTATTAACTACCATTCACACACATTCATACTTCAGCAATACCTGGCCTGGTTTACTAAAAAGTAATTTCAAAAGGTTCCTGAATGTCACCGTTTTCAGTAGAGAATATAGCAAGGGCCTCGTAACCTTGTGGAGTAATTAAACAATGGTCCAGTCCAGATAAACCACTCTCAATTTTTAGGGCATATCACCAAGTAGAGGTATTTGTTGATGGTTAGGAAGTGATATTTTTGTTAGATACTGGTTTTCATGTAACAATAATGCCTGAAGCCTGTTTTAAAAGGTTGTTTGGAGTTCAGGAACCAGGAAATGAAAGATCTCAACTGGTTAAAGTGGAAAACAGCAAATGGATTAGCAAATCCTTATGTGGGCTATGTTTTAGCCGAAGTACAGGTGGGAGATATTACTCTGAATGATATGGGAATTGTGATTTCAAAGGATGACCACAATAATCCAAATGCACTGCCTATTTTAGGAATGAATGTCATTGTTCCATTCTGGGATATGCTTTTCTCAAAGCCTCAGATACAGATCCTGTTGGATCAAATGTAAACACTCAACAAGCGAGGGCAGCAGCTTTTCAGGACTGTCAGAGAATTCAGGCTGGTGCCTGCAATAGGTAGGGACTCTTTGACCAGCTTATCACCACCCAGTGGTAGTCCCTGGACAGAGTGAGCAGGTGATTTGGGCCAGGGCCCCACAAACACTAAGGAAAGAGCAATGTATTTTGGTGGAACCACTTGAGGGGCCTACCGCAGTTGCTGTTGCTCGATCTTTAGGAATTGTCCGTAGAGGCAGAGTACCCATCAAAGTAAGAAATCTCAACCATTGTTTAATTACTCTACAAGGTTATGAGGCCCTTGCTATATTCGCTACTGAAATCGGTGACATTCAGGAACCTTTTGAAATTACTTTTGAGCAAACCAGGCCAGGTATTGCTGAAGTTGGTATGCACCAACTACTAACTGGGCTAGTAATGCACCTGATATTGAAGTTATGACACAAGGAAATTCAGACCTATCTACGAGGAGCAAGACAAGCTAAGAAGCCAGCTGAGGAAATGAGGCAATGTGTTTGCTGCCCACGAAGAGGATTATGGCCACACATATGTAATCATCCGCTCTATCCCCACAGGTATGGCACTTCCTGTTAGAGAATGCTACAGGCCAATACCCCCCCCAATATGTATCAGGAAGTGCAGGAGCTGCTGAATAATAGATTTTGTGTGGATAACCAGTTAAGACAGATAAAGATGCCACCCACTTCCTGGAATCGAAGAGACATTGACAATGTTAAATCAAAATACTATTCTACCCTTGATCTAGCTGGTGGATATTTGAAAGTTTCAGAAGCGGACAGAGAAAAATTGCTTTTGTTCTCCTTTTGGCTTGCATGAAATAGAAAGAATGTCTTTTGGCCTGTGTAATGCCCTGGCAACATTCTAAAGGTTGATGCAAAGTTGCCTTGGAGGTCAAGTCACAGTGTCTGCCTTGGTATAATTGGATGATGAAATAGTATACTCACCTGATTTTAACAGCCATTTGGAGCATCTTGAGGCAGTGTTTGCAAAATTAAAGAATTATGGGTTGAAATTACAACCAGATATATGTGTTCTTTTCCAGAAACAGGTCAAGTTCTTTGGTTACCTTGTGAGCAGTGGTGGTGTAGCTCCTGACCCTGATAAGATTGCCTCTGTACAGAGTTAGCCAGTTCCTCAGACCATCCACCAGGTCTGTTCCTTTTTGGGCTTGGCTGGTTATTATCGTTGGTTTATTGCAGGGTTTGTAAGTGTTGCTAGGTCTCTTAACTCATTGCTGGTTGGAGTACTTAATAAAAAACAGAACATTCCCATAAAATGGGACTTGAATTGTGAACAGTCTTTTAATCTTCTGAAACAGAAACAGCTAGAAGCACCCCTTTTAGCTTTTGCTGATTTCAGATGACCTTTTCAGCTCTACACTGATGCCAGTAAAGTGGGCCTTGGGGCAGTACTTTCTCAAGTACAAGATGGGAACGAATGTGTGATAGCCTATGCTAGCAGAAGCTTAGCGCCCACAGAAAAGGATCACGCAAATATAAGCAGACACCAGGTGTTACTTTGAGAAGGGAAACCCTTCAAAAGCAGACAGAGCAGTAGAGTAGTCAAGGCAATAGAAACATAAAAGTTAGGTTTCTAAAATATAATCTATTTCACAAAAAAAAAGAAAAAAAAAAAAAAAAATAAAAAAAAAAAAAAAAAAAAAAAAAAAATTTAACTGAAGAAAAAACAAGTAAATATGACACAGTAT
>VUQG01003572.1:0-15132 GCA_015106755.1 Etia nguti
TTTTTTGTAGTAGTAGTAATGTAACGAAGGCCTCGGTGAACGCACCCACAAACTGATGCAAACTAAATTAAATTCAGCTGTCATTTTTAACCTTTTTATTTTATTTTTTTAAAAATTGTGACATGGCCTGATGATCAACTTGCAGCATGCTGTCTATTCACTGTAACTCATCATGTCTCCACAAACCAGTTTTTATGGTCTGGCTTGTACTGCTTTGGTTTTGCAGTGAAAAAACTCATTCACATCACATCTTCGATTCCAATAAAGAACTGATCACAGCTCAGGTTTAAACCAGATTTGTTTAAAGCTGCCGTTTCCTGCTTTGTACAACAGGATGCATACAGTGATGTGAAAATTAAGGTTTTCTACAGGACTACACGGTCATGCAGTGACCCAGTCAAAGTCCAGACCTCAATGAACTGAAGCATGGCTATAAAGAAGAGTGGGCCAAAATTCCTCCACAACAACAGGAAAGGCTGATAAGCTCATACAGGAAATGATTACTTCAGATTATTGCTATTAAATTTTCACAGGACTGCATAAAGTGCTTCCAGAAGCAAATCTTTTGCAGCATTAATTAATAGATAAATTTAAATAGTCATGCTGCATGTAGTGGAGAAAAAAAAAGAGCAAAATCTGATAAATAAACCTGAAAAATCTCATAAAATCTTTGGTCCAAAATAATGTTTTAAAAATCTCTCCCTCCCTTAAGTTTTTCTTCTCCCACCATCTCTGATGTTACGAAACTTTGAGGATCCAGTGGTGTTGTGCTTCTTTCTCTAATAAAGTCTCCGACTGACCACCTATACTGTTTCTAAAAGATCGTTGCAAATGACCAATGTTCATTATGTGAATCTGATGACACATAGAAATGTTGCACTATCATCCATTTGTACATTTTTTTTTTTTTTTAAGCTTTACAGTAATCCGCTTGGCCTTTTTAGACAACTCTTCATTACTTTATAATCATATATTAAAATACAGAAATGAGGAAAAAGTGATTCCACCTGAAAGCTTTTTGTTAAGAGACAGAGTTAGATATAAGACATAACTCAGTGAAAATATGCTTGACTTTTATTATTTACTTAGGAATAAAATGTGACTAAATATAAAATTAAATCCCATATTTGTTAATACTGTTAAATACATATTTATGGTTTGAACAGGAAATAAATAGTGCACGAAATAAGGGCAAACGTCTCCTGCTAAAGTGACTACAGCAGAACAGAGGACAGTAACATGGATAACTGCAGACTGCTGCTCTCAGTGCTTCCTGATGAAGGGCTGGCATGTATCCCTGCCAGGGGAGCTGAACTGGAAGAAGGTCTTTCCTCCATCAGCCTCCAGGCCGGAGAAGAATCGACTGTCCCCTTCAGGGCCGAGGGACAGGAATGGAGGGCTCCTCTGGGGAGTCGCATGCCGAGCCACCCCTGAGTGACACACACAAGAGGTTGATGGATGTCTTTCATTGTTATTCTCACTAAAAAATTCCCTTACATAGACATTCAGCTCATTACTCCTGCTGTTCTTTCGTGATGACAAAGTCTTTTTGATAAAAGCCCTGTCTTCCTTCGTACCATTGAGCATTATTTTTTTACCCTGATTCCTTCCTCTTCTCATTCATCAATGTGAGCACAATGTGAAAGCTGATTTTATGAAAGCACAGTCCTTATTTATCTTTCTTTTCTGAACATAAGTGATATTTTACTATGGATTTTATTAGTTTTTCTGCCAAACATTGCTTTAGTTAAATGCAGGTAACAGAGGTCATAATGACATCTTCACATTGTTTGTGTACTCAGCCAATAACAAAAACTTACCAACTACTTACCTAACAACATTTACTAATAATCCCTTTAACATTTAGGCATTATTAGTAAATGTTGTTAGGTAACACTTTTAGAAAGCATATATTATATATTATTATATCATTATTATTAACAGAAGTTGTTTACTGTATCATGTATTATTTAGCCCCATGAAAAACTGACCTTTTTATTGAGCCATAGCACGGACCACTACTGTGCAATGATGTATTTTAACTTGTTATGTTCAAAGTTTGTAAAATCAAGTTAAAACTGAGGGTTATCTTCCAATTTACACACAGTTTAACACTTCAGCAAGTTTTTGAGAAAAAGAATTGCTGATGCCCACAAAGCAGAAGATGGATATACAAAGCTATCACAGTGTTTCCGAACCAGAGTGAGAAAAACATTAGGAAATTCAAAGAGAGCCACACAGAGCAAGCCTGGCAGAGGTAGGAAGCAAAATGTTTAATATAAGTCTCTGGAAAGAAAACTGGTACGAGATGTGACTAAAGACCTCAGAACAACTCTGAAGACACGAGGGAATGACTTAGCTAAGTCTGGGAATTTAATTTGTTAGTTTAGTTTAGTGCCGGCACAGGAAGGGACTGCAAGGTTGCAGACCAAGAAAAACTGAATTTCTGCAGAAGAGACACCTTCAAGCCAGAATGAAGTAAGTAAGGACAACCTGGAGAAAACGTATGGATACTGGAAGCGCATCCCTTGGCCACAGAGATGCTGCTTATGTTTGGAGAAAGCAGGAAGAGGCGTTTAACCCAAACAACACGGTCTACACAGTGAAACACGGTGGAGGAAGTATTATGCTTTATGGATGCGTTAGTACGTCCGGAACTGGGAATCTCATCAATGTGGTAGGAATCATGACGAAAGGACACGCGACGATTTTGGAAGAAAACCTCAAGCAGTCAGCAGCAAAACTGAGTCTGGAACGTCGATTTGTCTAACAACATGACAACGACCCAAAACACAGTTTGCTCCTGGTCAAGAACGACCTCCAGATAACCAAAGTGAACGTCACTGACTGGCCTGCACAAAAGCATAAGACCAAGGTTCATGCCAGGACACCAGCAAATCTGGAGAGGTTTTTGAGATCTGCCAAAGAAGAATGGACAGGGATAGCTCAGGACACGTGTGTGAGACTTAATAAAACTAGGATGGTTGAAAAAGCTGTGTTAAAAATTCCCTGCACTTGGTAAATACTGATAGGGGGGCTAAAAATTCTGTCATCTGTGATTAAGCATCAATGCTGCTGTTCATATTTGAAAACAATATTATGATTTGACCTTTAAAAGTGAAAATAACTTGTTATATCTTTGTCCATTGCCATAAACTAGTTTTCCAAGCCTTCATCTCTGTCCAACAGTGCACCTTTAAAAACGACAAATGAACAACAATGTGCTAATATTACCGGCATTATTATCAGCGTTGTAGTCTTGATGTCCCAGTTGTTGCTCTCTATGTCTTTCTCCAGCACCCACCACCATGTTACGCATCCTCAGAGAGTCGTACAGCCCCTGTAGTTTCTGGTACTGCCGGTTTCTCTGCATCAGCTTCTCAGACACCTCACTGTACTTCCTCTTGTACTCCTCCATCATCTGGCCATCAGGATACAGAGAAATCTATTTTTACTCTATGTATGTCTTCAAGATTCACAGTTAAGACAACCACTGGCCCTGCTCCCTGTTATTTTACATCTTAGGCTTTGAAGCTATTTTACACCAGGTTACATGTTTATTGTATAAATGGCCCGTGTGGTGATGAGAGTTGTGTCATTTACTTTCTTCAGGGAGGCGATTTCTCCTTTCAAGGCGGTAAGCTCCAGTTCCCTGCTCTGGTTCTGCTGAGTCAGCATCTTCTCCATTTGCTTCAGCTGTGAGTCGGCCCGCGACAGACTGTACTCTTGATAGATACGCTCTTGATGCACCTGCACACACCAAGACTTACAAGCTACACAAGATCTGACTGACATAAATGGACCATCAGGGTTTACATATGAGGAAGTCCACGGCCAGCTGAGCCTCTCAGAATCAGCTGATTGTTCACCAACTCACCTTTTTCATAATTTTAATTCTTTAAATAAACAGAATCTCAAATTTAACATGTAGCAAAAGTTAAAAAAAAATAAGTATATTAGAAAAAGGGGAGGAATCACAGCTAGAAAATTATTCTGGTTGCAAAACGTAGATAAAAATGAGACCACTTATATTCTGTAATTTGTTTTGATCAGGTAGGGATGGCATCATTATGTATGCTAATGCTATTTTACGAATAGAAAATGTGATTTTTCTGGGATGATGTGGGAGCTTCTCTCACATTTGTCTGATTTTGTATTGATTGTTCACATGCAGATACTTGACCTGATAGCTCCAGAAGGCCAGAGCACGAGAACTGATGTCCAGCACTATGTCTGGTCGCAGACCTGTCAGCGCCATGGCTTTGTACTCCTCAGAGGGCGACAGCTCCATCCTCACAATGTCCAGCTTTCCAGACAGTGCAGACGAGCATGCTGGGCAAATGACGGGAGAACGGCTGAACTTCTCAGATCCGTGCTGATCGCAGAAAACATGCGAGCACGCTGTGACCCAGGCGAAGCCGCTCAGCTTACTGCGACACTTTGGGAAATTACACAGGAGGGTGTCATCGCAGATGGACATGCCTTTGTAAAGGACAGTAAACAGTCATTCAGGGAAAAAAAACTACAAAGCAAAACATGATGTGCAAAGACTAACAATCAAATTTCCGTAGTTATTTTTATATTCTTTTACATATAAAAATGTATTTTGTAACACCAGGCCTAATGCGATGCAGGAGTAATTTGGTCTTTGTTTAAACTATTTTAATCACAATCAGACATTATTTTAGAGGTCTACATTTTACCTTAATCTAAAACCTTTGTATTAAAAACAAGGCGGACAATAGTTTTTAGTAATACAGCTGCAGCTGGCCTTAACCTACAACGTTTTGGTACTTTATAGCAGCTTATTTATTACATGTTTAAAGTTTTATGTTCACATATTCCCACAAATTGTTTTTATCAAGTTTTTTTGTAGGTACATATTTGCGGAAAGCTCTTCAAAAGCTAAGCTACAGTAACTGTATGGGGGCTAAGATAACTCTATAACGATAACGCTGGATAAATGTATCAGTTCAATAGAATAAAGCAAGAAGTTATTGTTTGTAAACACTGAAACCATTTGTTATCTAATTTCTAGTGGCTTCTAATATATATTTATGAAAAAAAGAAAGGTGTTAAAATACAGTTTTGTTGTATAAAACGTAAAAGCTCTGCTACCCAAAACTGAGCATTATTATCGACTTTAGATGCTAGCACTAGAAGGTTAGCTAGTCAAAGCCTCAAGCTCTCTGCACTTGCTAATAACAAGCTCGTTAAAGTGTCATGTCAACCCTTTTTCCTTTAGCAGATTATTAAAAAATATATACATTTGACATTATCCACACGGACCTTAACATAACCCAAAAACATTGGTAAAAATGGCTAGTTTCGAAGATCAAAACCTACCGTTAATTCTTTACTCTGAAGGTGACCCCTGCAAGTGACATCACTGCTGAAATCTGATTGGCTAATTCAGCTCAAGCTCTACCAATCACGATGGTAAAATCTTTAAACCTCAACTTCAAAACTTTAGAATAGCTCGCTAAGTTAGAGCCAAACTTTTAATGTAAATCTCAAGCAGAATTCGTGTATTTATTTTTATAACATAAATCCAGTGAAGCCCTACAAACTGTGGTGTGGAAAAATAAATAAACAAATAAATAAAAATTAGGCCAATATTACCACTGATTTCTACAGTAACCCACAGTAAGCCACAGTAAGTTCAATTCTGAATTTGTAGAAGAAGAGGATGACCTCACTCTACTTTCCAGATTCAGATTGTGTGCAGCAAGATGTTGGAGATCTTCTACCAGTCTCTAGCAGCAAGTGCCATCTACTTTGCTGTTGTGTGCTTGGGAGGCAGCATCAATCCCAGAGATGGCAGCAGGGTCAACAAACTGATTCAGAAGGCAGGAACCATCGTTGGCAACAGGTGGTCACTCAACAAACTCCTCTCCATTGTGGAGAACCCACCTCACCCATTCCACTCCACAGTACTGAGCCAGCAGAACTCATTCTCACTCAAACTTGTTCAATCCAGCTGCCGTAAAGAACACTTCAAAGAATTCCTACCTCATTCCTGCCATTCTCTGTGAAACTGTACAAAAACTCTTCTCTCTGTGACAGGTGTGCACACCTGTCAGGCATAAGATTCCACACACATATTTATGTATTATACTGTCTTGCAGGTTTCTCTATGTAATAAAGCAGTAATGGAAATAAATATAATATTTGAGTTACTATATTTCACTGTCTAACACAAGCCACATAGCGCATATACTGGCAAAAACATATATAGTGCCTTTTTGAATTCATGTTTTTTTTGTAGCTGCTTTTACTTGCACGCAGGACTAAAGTATTTCTGCTTCCAGGCCTCCTTACAAAAGGGACATAAATAAAACAACAACAACAATGATAATGATAATGTGATCTGGAGATCAGTAAGGGAACCATTAATGCTAGAGATTATATATTATGTGACATCTGTTGCTATCCTGATTTTCAGGAAGGACCATTCTTGTTTCAGCATAATAATAATAATAATAATAATAATAATAATAATAATAATAATAATAATAATGCTTTTACATTTTACAGTGTCCTAACTTTTCTTTCTTTTAGAAATAGTGCCGTATTTCAAAGAGACGTGAAAGAGCTTGACTAATGTCCATCAATGTGAGCTTAAACTGTTAAACTCTGAATGGCAGGCATTTCCTCAAAATCAAATACTGCCCATTTTCCCCTACACACTCTCTGAGCGGACAGTCTATATGCTTTATGTGAGACACCTACTTAAATATGGCCCCCTTCCTCCTCCGCCACCACTTTTTTTTCTCCCCCTCTCCTGCTTTTATCCATTTCTCCACGTGGTACAGGAGTAAAGGCAGGGGGTGAAAGAGGGGCATTGTGTTGTGCAGCAGCGGGTCCGGGGGTTCATAGTGAGAGAGGGGAGATGCTCACTCAACTGTGTCCAGCACGCCATTGTCAAAGATTCCCATCTATTCTCTACCTTTTAAATAGAGCTCCAGTGTAAGATGCTTTTTTGGGGGGTGGTGGTGCTGGGCCTGGGTATTATGCGCTCGGTGATAACACACACGAATTACATGCATGCATGTGGAATGGATGTGTGGCCCCACTTGCAAACATTAGCCGCTCGCTGCACTGTTGTTGATAATTGGCCCCGAGGAAATCAAAGGCTACATCTCGCCTATCTACACTTCTCAGCTCAATGGTGGGAAGGCAGATTTTTGACTCACGCTGACGGAAACCACCTGCCAGCTTGACTTCATTATTCTGACGAGGATCAAAGTATAGGTGCAGAGAGCATGGCATGACCGCGGCATGGCACCTGATTGCTAAGTTACCTGTTGGATTAGTTTTACGCGTGTTACTGCATCTTAATCAGACCCATCATCATTTGGCGCGCTCTCTCTCTCTCTCTCTCGCTGTCTCTCTTTCGGCAATGATTAAAACATTTATCTCGAACAAAAAGGCCACATCTTACGCCCGTTTTAATTTGTTTTTTAGACATCCAACGGGCTTTGACGCCATTGTCGGTTTTTTATTGAAAGTTTATGGCTGCTGCGTGAGAGTGTTAAGAAAAATAAAGCTGGGGGGGGCGAGATAGAGAGAAAAAGAGAACCGGGGAGGCTGTGTGTTGCACGCCATTCAAATGCAAATATCATAGAACAAGGAGTGGTTCTGTGTGCGTGTGTGTATATGGTGTGTATGTGTGACTGTGTGTGCGCTCCCTGTATGTGCATGCAGTGGGGCAGCAGTGGGAGAGGAGGGGCGCAAATTGGACAAGTTTTTTTGGGGGGGGGTAGAAGAGACTTTAGAAAACAGCCACACACACGGCAAGCTTCATGTGACACGGTGCAGCCCGGCGGATTTCCAAACATCACTTTCTCTTTTTGGAACTTTGGTCCATGAAAGACCCGCTCTTTCAAAACTCCCCCTTTCTCCTTCTTCTTCTTTCTTTTTTAAAGCCAAGGACTTGCAACACATCTTAAATTTGGATGCTTTCGGAAGCTCGTCCAAGTGCGCAGGAAAAAAACGTGCCTTGTGCCATTGAACCGACGGATGCCCCCCTCTCCGTCTGATTCGCCGTGAATCATGTCACGCCGGAAACAGAAGAGACCCCAGCATCTCGTTAACGCGGATCCAGGGGGCCCGAGGCTGCAGTCGCACGGTGAGAAAACATGTTTACGAGTGTTCGTGCGCTTTTTATTTTTTGGATGTTTGTGTTTCTTTCTTTCTTTTTGTTAGATCTAAGCTGCATAACATTGTTTTAAACAACATCGCTCACAGGCTACAGGCTGCTTGTGAAATTCGCTTTGAGAACTTAAATCTTTAAATACACTTACCAACGCAAAAGTTGGGATTTAAGACAAGAGCGGCTTTTCTTTGATTCCTTTTCTCTAACTTTTGCAAGTTCATGTTTTCATTTGCATTCCGACAAATGCACCTGATTTAACTGACTAAAAAAAAGTGCCACCTCACAGTTCTGCTTACTCGTTTAGTGCAATGGGCCCCACTACTAAATGAGACCTTGCGCACTTTGTCGGGGCCAATAAACTTGCTCTTGTGAGTAGGATTAACTAACATACATCTGTGGCCATTTTTGTGTGCTGTTCATCCTCTCGGAGACCAACAGGCTGCTCAGCGCTGACTGCTAGAGGGCTTTGATTAGTATGGAGCACTCTCTTACTTCTTCACAATAAGGTGCAATAGGGTGGGGGTGGGGGCAGTGGGGGTTTTTTGGTAAAGATTAATCTTCCACCCTTTCTATTCTGATCTTCTTTTGCTCTTCATCCACGCTTTTCTTCCTTATGTGCCCCTCTCCCCCTCATTTTTCCACCTTTCTTAATACAGCCCCCCCCCCCTCCCTTTCTTTGCTCCTTCTTTCTCACCCTTTAGCCCTATTGACTGTATACTCCTAACACAGGAGGGGGGGTTGAAAACATTTCAGAGAATATGAAGTTTTTGTCACATTATTAGTGGGATATAGCTTCTGATGCATGCACCAGCTCCCCCGGGGCAAACTCTCACAATTAATAGTGGAGGTTTTAGTTTGAGGCTTATTTGCACTCTGCTTGCAGGTTTGTAGGGAAGGAGTTTCGCTTGAGGTACAGTCATTCATTCCATCACTGTCTCTCCAGGAGGGAGTAGTTAGTTTGTCTCTCCATTGTTGTTACCCTCCCCCTCATTTCTTTTTCTTTTTTACTCTTTCTCACTCCGTGCTCAAGATTTCTGAAAGAATTTGACCCCTGAGCGCCAGAGGTCAGATTAGTTGACCAATCAGAGTGTGTGGACAGTGCCCAGAACCCTTAGCTTGGCCTGACCCTTGACCTCCACTGTGACGTAAGGCGGGGGAGGGTGAATAGGGAGATGAAAGACGTAACCGCTGTAGGGAGTGGGTTAAGAGGGGCTATGGGTTGTCTTGGTGATTCCCATTGTCCTCTAAAATGTGTTGCTATAGCAGCAAGGTGGTCTGTGAGCTTTTTTTTTTGTATGTGTGTGCACAAGATGTTTGAGGAGTTTTACTCTGGAGAGCACAGATTGAGAGAAGATATCACAAAGACTCGTGGACGGTTGAGTTTCTTGTTTATTTGCATGTTCAAGGCCACTTCCCAGCAGGAATTTCTTTTGATGTTGTAACTGTATCTTTTGGTATGCACACAAATTTTTTTAAAACTAAATTCATAAACAATAACTGGAGGCAAAGGAACAAACAGAGTTCAGATGAATTCACAAAGCTGAATATTTGGGTTGATATCGGAGCTTTGTCAAATAAACATGCAGGTTTAAAAAAAAAAAAAAACCTCATCATTCTTCTTTTTCTTCTAAATCCTCAGATGACCATCTGGGCTTAAAGTCACCATCCACATCTCTGGGCTCAGAAGTGACCTCATCAGGATCCTCCTCCTCCTCATCCCCCACATCTCTTCAAGATTGCCAGCCGCCTCTGGCCCCTCGCCCATCCCCTGGAGGGCTCCACGCGCCCTCCTTACCCAGTGAGAGCTCGCCTCCTCCCCACTGGCCCAGCCACATCGCCCCCTTCACAACATCCCTTCCCAACACCCACTCCTCCCTCTCCCCGGACTTCCCTCACCCGTCGCTGTCTTCCCAGACTCACTCGCCTCCCCCCCTGGGTCAGACCTCTGGTTCCCACAGCCAAGGGAACTCTCACTCCACCATGACCTCCCCGCAGACGGGAAGTTCAGCCACCACCACTACCTCCACCTCCTCTTCCTCCTCCTCTTCTCAATGTGTGCCACCTCACCGTGAAAGCTCAAGTCCAGGTCAGCAGCAGGCCACCAGCTCACCAGGGGAGCAGGGACAGATCCAGGTCCCTCCCACACTGGCGGTGCTCTTAGAGGAGCTGAGGGTTTTACAGCAGCGCCAAATCCACCAGATGCAGATAACAGAAGAGATCTGCAGGCACGTTCTGAGGCTCGGAGGAGCCGTCTTTGGCCAGGACAACAATGCACAGGCCAGTGGAACGGAAAGCAACCAGAAACCTAACGGAGCGTCATCTTCATCCCCAACGCATCCTTCCACTGCCACTCCAGTCACCACAGCCTCTTCACTTTTGACTGGCCTTCCATCAGCTCTCTTCCCCCAACCGGCTCTCTCCAAGTCAGGCACTTCACACAACAACGGCAGCAGAGCTGCATCTTCCTCTACCTCGTCCTCATTATCATCTTCTTCTTCCTCATCTATTTCATCCACTATCAGCTCCTCTGTTGCCTCCCTACACCCCTTGTCCCTGTCACTGGGCCTGCCACCGCGCTACCTCCATGAAAAATCATCTAACACCTCTTCATTCGCTCACAGTAATGGCGTCAGCTTCCCAACTCCTTCACTTCCTCCCTCCAGCCATCCCCAGGACCTCCAGTCCAGCTCCTCTCTAACCTCTGCCTCCTCATCAGGACGCCCTCAGCACATCTGCCGCTTCTGTGGGAAGGTGCTGAGCAGCGACTCGTCCCTGCAGATCCACCTGAGGTCCCATACAGGGGAAAGGCCCTACCAGTGTCCAGTCTGCCTGAGCCGTTTCACAACCAGGGGGAACCTTAAAGCTCATTTCCTGCGACACAGAGAGCAGAACCCAGAGCTGTCGCTCTCCCTGCTGCCCCCAGCGCTGTCTGAGCAAACGCAGGGCGGATCAGCCACAGGGAGCATCCAGAGGAGGCGCAAACGGCGAGCGGATGATGATGAAACATTTAACGGCGTGAAAGGAAGCGTTCCCAGCATGACAGAGAGCATGGCTTTAGGATTCCTGTCCAGTGGCTCGGCTCGGGCCTCGCCTTCCTCCCTACCTCTGCCCCCCTCTGTGGACATGGCTCTGTTGTCCACAGCTCATTCACTGCTACAGCTGAACAGAGCCTCAGCAGCAGCTGCTGCAAGCGCATCCAGCAGTGTGCTCCCATCTTCCTCTTCGTCATCTTCCTCCTCCGTGGGCAGCCAGTTTAAAGGAGCAAAGCAGCAGCGCTTTGACGAAAACACTCCTCCTCACTCGAGCCTCCATTCAGCCTCGCCGTACTCCCAGCTGGCTCACCTGCCTAAGATTCTCTTCCCTGGAGGTACCTCCCCTCACCACCTCGCGCTTCTCCGCCCACCGGGACACCCATCCACCTCCCACCTCACTTCACCTCATCAGCTACCCTTCCCTTTCCCACCTTTCCCCAAACCATCTGCCTCCTCCCCCTCCTCATCCTCTCCCACTACCTCTACCTCTGACACATCCAAGTTGCAGCGGCTGGTACAGAAGCTTGAAAAGCAGCCTCACACAGGTGGCTCCTCCTCTTCTTCTGCCTCTTCGCCCTCCACCTCCTCACAAATCACTACTGAAGCCAACGGAGACACCCATGGCCACGACCTGACCACCACCTCCAGTGCCTACCGCAGGGAAATGTTGGCTGCTCTTGGACTGAGTCCTAGTGCTAATGTTGCAGGATCAGAGACAAGCCAGGGTTCGGGTGCTAACACAACTACCCCATCTCTGCCCGCCGTCCAGGCTGCTAATCAGTGTGGTGTGTGTTTGCGTGTTCTCAGCTGCCCTAGAGCTCTTCGCTTGCACCAGGCCACACATCTGGGAGAGCGCCCCTTCCCTTGTAAGCTTTGTGGTCGCTCCTTCTCAACAAAGGGAAGCCTTAGGGCCCACCTGGCCACTCACCGTGCGAGGCCGCCCAATAGCCGTGCCCTGAACTCCTGCCCGCTGTGCCCACGCAAGTTCACAAATGCCCTGGTTCTTCAGCACCACATCCGCTTGCACCTCGGAGGGCAGATACCACCCGATGAAGATGTGCCCCCCGAAGATGCTGCAGAAATGGACAGTGGCGTCTTCGATGATGGTGAGAATGACTCCCAATCTAAAACACAACTCCTTCCTCTGGCGTTAACAACAGGCACCAAGTCTCAAATTGATGCTCTAAGCTCAGGGTCCACTTTTAAACAATCTGCAGCTAATGACACCACATCTGTGAAGACAGAGGAATCAGAGCACTCCACGCCCAGTGTTAGCCCACCTCTGACCCGTAACCTCACTTCAGCGGGGCCAGAAGACAGCATCGCAGCTGACGGTAGCCCGGTGAATGGCTCCATGTCCTCTGAGGAGGAGACCCACACTCACCTGAGCAGCCCTTTCAAAGCACCCTTAGCTTTAGCAAATGGAGATTCAGAGGGTGATGACGTCCCCCTTTCTCTCTGCATTTCAAAGCCTGGTGTAGAAAATGATCTGCCACACAGAGGTGTTAATCATGATGAAGAGTCCTCGACGGATAAACCCACAATAACTCCTGATTCTAACCCTGCTGCAAATCCCGTACCTTCACTCCCCCTTCCCGTCAGCCCCAGAGCTATCCCAGAGGCAGATGAGGCCTGTGGCAGTGCACCACATGAGTCACAGGAAAGAGATGGTGCCCACAGTAAAGGGAAAAGTGAAACATCCAGAGAGTCTTTGTCTGGGTTGGAAACAGAGCTGGAGAAGGACACTCCAGAAAAGCCTTCAGCAGATGCTGAGCCCTCTGTCCCAGCAGCATCAGCACCAGCACCAGCACCAACACCACACACACAGCCTCATCGCCCAGAGAAACCCTACAGCTGCTCCCACTGTGGGAAGGCTTATGCTAGCCGGAGCGGACTTAAGGTGAGAGAAGAGATAATAGACAGTGTGATGTAAACGTTTTTAATTTGAAATTTTATATCTGTAAATAAATATCCCTGCATCCCTTCAACAGGGCCATATGAAGACCCACCCCGGAGTGCTGACCAGTACCCCCTCCAAGGCTCAAACCAATGACAATGACTTTGCGGAGGATCGTAAAAACGCCGCACAGCAGGATGAAAAGCAGGGATTGGTTAGATCCCCCGAGAAAGGCGACAGCACAGATCCTCTGCCGAACAGCGTCAGCTGTGATGCGGCAGACGAGGCTATGGACACCACTGCCTAGAAAGTTAGTGCTGTTGAATGTCAGTTTTTAAGGGTCCTGACAAGGGAATGTATTTTTCTTTTACTTAATAGAATGAGATTTGTTTCCTAGATTAATAATAATTCTAATTCATATTTACCTTTTTGTTAGGCAGATAGGTCTGCTGTAGTTTATACTTTAGTATGATTCCAGTGATTTTGTGAATGTAGTGTTTTAGCTATGTATTTTTCTACTTTGGAGACCACAGTGAGGCCTTATTTTACACACTTCACAGCATTACCATGAGCTGAATTATTCGTTCTTTTTCCTGTTATCATGGTGCTTGTTCAGCACAGACTGTATGATAGCTGATTTTTGTGTTTTTTTGTTTGTTTTTTTAAAGAAGACGAGTGTCCAGAATTTTACAAAATGAACTCAATACCAAAACAGGCCAGATTAGGAATGGCCAGAGTTTGTAAATACAGCTGCGGTTACATTTTAAGACTTCTTATTGTTTCCTACTTCATTCCTTTTTTTATTTTTAATGTGATGCTGCTGAATGCATGTGCCGAGCTACACTGTGAGCTGCACTGTGCCTTGTGCTGCCGAAAAACCTGCTGAAATGATTGAATCCGTGATGCTGTTTGGTCATAATGCTGCCGGTGACTGCGTGAGTCCCGTACTTAAAGCTGTAACCCCCACCCCCCCCGGCCCTCACAGGGCCCTGTTTGTGTTGCTGTATTGATGATTGTTGTTATCTGCATTGTGAAACCTGCAACAAGTATGAGCCCCGTCCGTTATAACCGCCCTCCCGCCTCCTCCTTCATCCTCCCTTCTCTCTCAGAGCACTTGAGGGTGTCCTGCTCCTGCACCAACTGTCTGCACTCACTGCATTCCTGCTTTAGCTCAGTTTAGCTTTTTGTATGCTTTGCTCCCCCCTTTGTAAACCCTTTTTCTTTTTTTTGTAGCAAAGACAAAAATATGTTCCCATGAGATGTATAAAAGATAAATAAAACAAAAGGCAATG
This sequence comes from Etia nguti, assembly GCA_015106755.1. Taxonomy (NCBI): domain Eukaryota; kingdom Metazoa; phylum Chordata; class Actinopteri; order Cichliformes; family Cichlidae; genus Etia; species Etia nguti. The sequence continues at coordinate 14,380 of VUQG01003572.1, forward strand.
TGAAGAGAAGACCTGTTTGTTGCTCGTCTGGTGGGTTTCGTTCTGTGAGGGGGCATTTTTGTCTGGGTTGGGTTTAATCCCGTGTCTCTGTGAAGTCATCTATCTGTTTAAGTATTCTGTTTGCGTGACTCTTATTCTGTGTGCACACTGTTGGTCAGTTTTCTCTTGTTTGTTCCAGTTTCTCTGTGTGTCTGGATTGGAGGAGGAGGAGGAGGAGGAAGGAGGGGTCCTTTGTCTGAGACTCTGGGCTAGCTGTCTCCTGATTCTGCTTTTTCTTTTCTTTTTCTTTTTTTTGCTCTCGGTGTCTTTTAATATGTTTCAGTTCCCCTGCGTTGTTCATGTGTGTGTGTGTGAGTGTGTGTGAAAAGGATAATCGGAGCCTGTATGAGTGTGATTGAGGGTGCAGCTGTAGAGGCTGCCACCTCCCTTCCTCCCTGTATCCCCCCCTCTCCTGCCTTTCGCTCCCCTTTTCTGTGTCATACTCTCTTTCATACTCACTCTGTTTTTTCTTTTAAATTTTCTCTTTCATTTCGCTCCCTCACTCTTTCTGCTCACCCCGTCACCCCTACACTCCCCCGTGTAATGAGCTGACACACAGGAAGCTCTAATCCTCACACAATGCTGGCCATCGTCCCCCCTCGCACAGTGACTGGGAGCGGGACAGGGGGCAACAGGGACCAACCTGGTCCAGCTGTCCCCAAAATGGCCGCCTTTAATCCCTCTAGTTTTTTTTTTTTTTTTTTGATGCAGGAG
>VUQG01003572.1:15333-39822 GCA_015106755.1 Etia nguti
AATGTCTCAATAAAAAAAAAAAAAAAAGACAAAAAGAGAGAGAGCGAGAGAGAGACAGAAAAGAAGCCATTGAGATAGAAGTGAATATAAAATCCAACAGGTGTGATGGTGGATGTGTTTACAGGCTTTAATCACGCCTCATCACACTCATCAGTGAGCTTTAATCAACCCTCTGTGGGCATCAATCATCTCCAGGGAAAAAGGACAAAAGTTTCTCAAGGGGTCAAAGGTCAGCGTTTAAACCTGTTTAGCCTTGGAGCAATGAGGAATTAGCATCGTTTTAAAAGACAAAGAAGTTGATTACTTCACAGTCGCCAGTAATTAATTTGATCTGATTAATTAAAGCTGCCATTCAAGCGAAACATCCTCGAATAAATCCTTTAAAAAAAAACCCAAAAGCTGATTATTAATTAGTGATCTGATTTTTGAATCGGGACAATAATGGCAATAAAAATGTGCAATATGAGTCATATGTTTTTTACTTTTTTAATCATTTTTTGGTTCCCCAGGTTGTATTAGTGGGACAGGAGTTTTGTTTGTTTTGTTTCTTTTTTGGTTAAAACGTTCTCCTTATGCTCTATAAGTATTAGTTGATGGCTACATCAGACATTTCTTCACAAACAGAGCCGCACAATTTTGCATCATAACTGTGACCAACACACAGGAACAAAGATGAAGTATTTGGCTCTTCTGTGAGTTCATTTTGAGCATCTGGTGATTGGATTGTTGAGGCTGATTCTTAAATAACAGTTTGTCTGTAGTGACCTGACTCTCACCTCTCTAGGTTAATTCTTTGCCTGTTAATTAGATATAACAGAGATCAAAAATCGGTCAGACAAAAGACAAAATAGAAAAAAAAATGTATTATGACAATAAAAACACATCATTTTTGTTTTTACTTTATAAATTAGTTTTTATGTTCACTCCAAACCCTTTTATTTTAGAGACCTTATTTCTTGTAACTGACCTGTAGCAGCCTACCTGCAGTACCTTCACAGCCCACCAGGTGGACCCAACGCACACTTTGGGGATAATCATGAGTAAACTGTCCCATTAAGCAAACAAAGCAAACAAAGACAGAAAGGTAAAAATGACCTACTACTTTTTCTACTTTTCAATAATATCTGCATTATTTGAAGGTTTTCATGTGCGCTTGATGTTTTTTTTCTCTCGGATCTTTCTCTTTTAAATCATCTTCATTTCAGTCAAAATCAAATCGAGATCACTACAAACTGATAATTTACCACCATTCAGTTTATTTCATATCCACAAGAGGGCGCCATAGTTTGTGTTTGGACATCCATCAAACAGCAGAAAGACAGAAACGTATGAATTACGTGTTGCTACTGACACGACTCTTACTTAAATGTATGTTTAAGCCTCACACAGACACGCAGAGCATCAGCTAAGTTGCCCTCAGTTTTATAAACCAATATAACTGTTTTATTACAATATAGCCTGTGTTATAAAAAACATAATACTGTAATGGTACGTACATAAAGTGAAGGAGAAAAAATGCAGGCTAGTCTTACATGAGTGGATAATTACGACCATTGTTTGGATGAGCCCTAAAGTGAACATTTCTAACAGCATTATATCATCAAACTGTCTCCAGCTGCATTTGCATAATAGTCGTCGTGAAAAAAACCCTCTGTCCTTCTTTTATTTCCCCTCTCACACTGATCAGAGAAGAGCAGGTAAGGCCGCAGCCCCTCTGCGGAGGATAGTGCAGATAACACCTGTGTGATGGGCGAGATAATTGAATCACAAACCCGTAAGTTTCACTCAGGGGAAAACAATGCTGGGGTGAAATAAAGCCCTCCCACTCTCGCCTTTAACTCGTTTCCTCGGTCGATTAAAAGCGTCGCTGGGAACCAGAAGTGCACAACACCTCAAACGCATCAGCCGAGGAGGGTCAGAGCAAAGCAGAACAAGAGGAAACAGAGGAGCAGCACAGCAGAGAGAGAAGAGGAAGGCGCATGAAGTGGTTTATTTACGACTGTGACAGGGAGGCAGGATAATGAGACTTTGAGCCCATTTTGAAATAATACAGTATTTGTGATCAGGCTGTGCTGCAGTGATTTTGAGGACTCCAAGAGGAGCAGAGAGGAGCTGAGGAGCCTCTGGAGAGGGTGAGTGTGTCCCCCAAACAGCTGTTTGTGTTTCCTAATGATTTAAGCAGAAGTGTTAATTCAGGAGAATCGTTTTATCATGACTGGCAGCGTGCCTGGCTGCTTTTACAGGTCTGAGATCTTTTACATGGAAGAAATGACTAATTAGAAACCCTCTGATGTGTTTCAGATGTTTCCACAGCTCCTCTGAAAACATAATGATACTCTTTATTATTGCTGCTTCATTAATCAAAGAGAGCTGAACTGTTACTTGTGTCCAGTTGCGTAAACAACAGGACTTTCTGTATCCAGGATGTGACCTTAAGTAGCTCAAAAAGAGGCCTACTTATCAGCAGCTTTTGAACCTTGTACTCTCTGTCTGTAAGAGCTTTGCCTCTGAGCGTCTCCTGCATGCTTCACGTCCGATCTACTGTCCTCCTCCTTCTTTGCAGTGACTTCTTCATCAAGACACGTGCTGCTGATCTCCTCCTGCTGCTGCTGCTACGAGGTATCTGAACTTCACAGCCGCTCTTACATTCTCCTCATAAAAGCTTCATGCTTCTGTGCGTCTGTGTCTGTGTGTGTTCATATCAGGCTTTCCATTCTTGAGTCTCTTCTGTATCTCAGTTCCTTATTACTTATGAGCTGTATCCAGTTTACAATCTTTGGATCGATATCTTGCATTTATGCTTCTCCGCGTACCCCTACAGCTGACATATACTTATTTATATATGCCGACTTTATGAAAAAGCCAGAAGCCTGAATGATTAAAGTAACTACTGTGAATAACTACACTTTAAATTGGCCTTAATTTAGTGAAAACACTGTCATTCATAACAACAGTGACAGTTCATGATATTTAAAGAGAAGTGAGAATTTGCCTCGTTGTCTTTGTACAGCTCACTGTGTAAAGCTAGATTATTGAACCTGCTGCCTAACGTGTCTGCATCATCATCAAATTGCACACACGCTGACGATAATGAACTTTGGTAAACATGTGACCTGTGGTCGCTGTGCTGACACTCTGAAACTCTGCATATGCTGGCGTAGGTGGATCTGGGAGTCTAAGTGTGAGTCTTAGTCAGTGATTCTTGCTTCGCTTGTGGTTACCAGCGAGGAGTTGGTGTCTGAGGCACGCAGCGTGTTTGCTCCCCTCCCCGTCTCTCTGTAAATACACTCAACCTTAAAAGGCCATTTGGTGTGCGGCCTAATGGCCCTCCAATCCCAAAAAAACGCTCTCGAATCCGACCGTGTCCACACTCGTTGTGCGTTGTGTTTTCTACATGTTTGTTCTGACATTAGTGCCTGTGGCATGCGAGTGTGTTTTTGTGTGGCCGGATCGGGATGATGCGAGTATTTGCTGTGTGTCTGAGCTGTGACAGCATCGCTGATATGACCCCTGTGTGTTGCCTTCACAGATGGCGGGAGATAAACGAAGATAGATCGAGGAGGAATTTTCGAATCTTCGTCACATATCAAGGCCTGAAAAACCCTCTTATTTTGTGACAGTTTTTCTTTTTTAAATTAATTAAAACCACCAAACTCGAACAATGGCTTCTCACAGCCTCATCCCGACAGAAGAGCCGTCCAACGGCGGCCCCCCGTCAGAGAAGTCAGATGACTCGCAGGAGTCCATGAAGCTCAAGAAGGAGATCTCCCTCGTGAACGGGGTATGCTTGATCGTGGGTAACATGATCGGCTCAGGGATCTTCGTCTCGCCCAAGGGCGTCCTCATCCACAGCGCCTCTTATGGTCTCTCCCTGGTGGTGTGGACCATCGGTGGGATCTTCTCCGTGTTCGGCGCCCTGTGCTACGCCGAGCTGGGGACCACCATCACCAAGTCTGGGGCCTCCTACGCCTACATCCTAGAGGCCTTCGGGGGTTTCCTGGCCTTCATCCGCTTGTGGACTTCGCTGCTGATCATCGAGCCCACCAGCCAGGCCGTTATTGCCATCACGTTCTCCAACTACATGGTGCAGCCCATCTTCCCCACCTGCATAGCCCCGTACCTGGCCAACAGGCTGCTGGCTGCTGCTTGCATATGTAAGTACACATCTGGAGACTGAAGATGAGTCAGTGCATGAGTGATATCCAGTGTCAATAATGCAGTCTGTGTTACAGCCGTGGTTTCACATCTATGACAGATCACGTGAGCAACAGAGACTAGAGAAGTGAAAAATGGTGGGGACAAGTTAGAGTCAGCAGGTCTACAGCAGAAACACTCACTGACATCTGATTAAAGAGGAACTGATCCACCCTAAAATCTTTTTCACCCATTAGGCTGATTAAGTGGGAGGAAAAGCCCCTTTTTACTCAATCTCAGAGCAGTGGCTTTGGAAAACCTGGTGTGGGCTCATCACAAGTAGACATGATTCACAGCTTTTCCTTTTCCTTTTTTTCCCCTGTAAATGTAAAAAAGATCACAGCTACCACAAGATAAAGACTACGCAACTGCACACTGAGTCAAAGTTGCAGAGAAAACTTGCTAATATCTCCCAGATAAGCCCCGATAATAAATATATGTCCTCTTTAAATCCATCGACCCACCTAAAAGGCGTGCAACAAACACACGCTTGAACGCACACACACACTTTTGTGCCACGCACCACTAAGCAGAGGACGATGGAGAGGGCTGATAGCTGTGAGGTAAAGTCCTCACTGTAGGGACAATCTGAACTGACAAGCCTCTCTTCTGATAGCTCAGCACACGAGTAAAGCCCTAAAACAACACCGCTTCCTTTTAAGTGAAGGCAGTGTAGTAAATGTAAATGTAGCTGCTTTAATGAAGTCCCTCTGATTCTGATTCACCTTCATCCTATTTCACTCAAGACTAGAAAATAAAGGTTTTAGACCTGACAGTGCTGAAACTGGTCTGATGTCTGCACAAGGCCGAAAAGTAAAAAGTAAAGACAACATGTGAGCGCTGTTTGATAAAAAATTATAATAAAAAACAAGAACAAACAGCTTGTAGTGCAATGGGGTGTATAGACAGAGAACTGGGATGGGGGTGTATGAGGTCCTGGGTTTGAATCCACCGGCCACCCGGGACCTTTCTGTGTGGAGTTTGCATGTACTTGTGTGGGGTTCCTCCAGGTGCTCAAGCTTCCTCCCGTAACCCAAAGGTTAGTTTAATTAAACTAACAGACCACATGTGCAGATGTGAGTGTGAGTGGTTGACTGTTTCAGGGTGTACACCATGGCAGCTGAGATAGGAGCCACCGTGACCTTGAACTGGATAAGCAGAATAAAACAGATGGATGGAGCTTAATCAAAATTAGGAGATAGTTCTGACTTCAGTACCTTAACTTGACAGATAAAAACATTCAGATTATAATAAGTGACATTTTTACATCCTGAGTCATAGTTTATTATCTCATGATTTGAGTTGGACTGAGTATTTAAAAGTCTGATTTAGTCAAAGTGTTTTGCAGTGGAGGAATTTTGACTGATTATCTCAGATGTTGTGTAACTTTATTAATATACGCCATGCTTCTATAAAATATGTCCAAATTTTGAGTAATGAGGTCATTGTGTGTACTAAAAGCTCCATTTGTGGCAGTTTTTATCTATTCTTGGCTCTCTGTGATGTCAAAGTGAGAGGGGAACATCTTTAATACGGTCATCTCAGATACACTCAGCTCAGTCCACATCCACGTACTGTTCAAACCTTTTGTTTGTGAGGGGTGTTTATTAGAAGCACGTTTTCTTAAAGGCAGTTAAAGCAGCTTGTTTCAGACAGCGGGTGAACTCAGGTGTAAAGTCCGCCCCACCTGTACTCAAGGTCATCATCTGCTAACAGCACAGCAGTCTTCAACATCTCCTTTTCATCGGTCCGCCTGTCTCTTACACCTGATCTCAAACCTCTAACTTTACACTGTCAACAGAGCACACCTCCACCTCTGGGCAGCACAACCTCTTCCTCCATCTGAGGTATTGTGCTCTGTTGAACAGGCATCCTGTTATTATCCTCTAGCTGTCAATGTGGTGGAAGATGATGCATTCCTGTTTTGGTCTCTTGTATGCACATCTAATTGAGCGTGGCAAGTAAACACGCTAAACTGAATTACACCAATTCATTAACATTAATTAATAAAAAGATTCGCTTTCGCGAAACTGAGTATTGCACACTATCAATGGAGATAGTCATTTTTACGATGTCCCGTGAACTAGGCGGTCCCTTACTGATAAGGAGCCGGAGTGAGAGAGCGAGAGAGAGAGATAAGTGACAGCAAGGAGCAGAAAAACATGTTTTCCAGCACCATTAATGCTGATCAAGGTGAAGGAGGGCAATAAGGAAGAATGCAGCCGAGACCACTCTCCATATCAGAACCGGAGGTTGTAGGTCAATAAGTGCCAATCGTTACAAATCTCCAACCTCAGGCCGAAATATACAAGCTCATCAGAACAGATTGGTGCTTGTTTAATTATTTCTTCTTTCAAGCTTTCAAACTTGGTCTCACTTCCATGACCGTACATGTGTGTGTATTTCAGTATGCGCGTGTTATGTGCTGCACTCAGCTGTTTCCTTGTCTGACAAACAACTATCCGGTCTGCTTGAGTCAGCAGCAGTGCTTCCTTAAATCAGCCGCTCTCTCACATGGAAACACGCTGGCACACACACACACACACACACACACACACACACACACAGTTTAAAGAGCAAATGTCTACGACCTGTTGCTGTGCGAGTCTGTGTTTGAATGATACGTGTGTGTTCATGCTTGTGTTTCGCTCCCTCGCCTTCAGGTTTGCTGACCTTTGTCAACTGCGCTTATGTCAAGTGGGGCACCCGAGTCCAGGACTTCTTCACCTACGCCAAAGTTATTGCTCTCATCGCCGTCATCATCACCGGCCTGGTGAAGATCGGACAAGGTGCTCAAACACATCAGTAACTCACATGCATTTTTTCTTCTTCTCATTTTTCTTCTTCTTCTTCTTTCGTCTGCTCTCTTTAGGGGTCGCCACAGCAGATACAATGCCTCCATTTTACCCTGTCTCTATCATCCTCCTCTGTCACATCAACACTCTGCATGTCCTCCTTCACAAAATCCATGAATCTTCTCTGAGGTCTTCCTCTTTTCCTCCTGCCTGGAGGCTCCACCTTTAACATCCTTTGTCCCATATATCCACTATCCCTCCTCTGCACATGTGCAAACCATCTCTCCCTCGCCTCTTTACCTGAGCTGTTCATCTGCTGTACTCATTACTGATCCTGTCCATAAAAATCTTATCTGCTGTTATAACTAATATAAAACTGTTAAAGAACAAACAGATAAGATTGTTATGTGGAGGGTAGGAATTTAATTAGGTTAACTACATGATGCTCACACAGTGCCATGTTGTTACTTCTTTCTAGGTCATACTCAGAACTTCGAGGGGCTATTTGATGGCTCCTCTCGGGATCCAGGAGCCATTGCTCTGGCTCTGTATTCGGCTCTGTTCTCCTACTCTGGATGGGACACCCTCAACTTTGTCACAGAGGAGATCAAGAACCCAGAGACGTGAGTTAATACGCATGATGTCACATGAACCATTTGCCACTATGAGCATTAAGTCATCCCATCTTAAATTACTTTGGTTTCAAATTTCTAATTCCATTCCTAGTATGGAAGCTCATTTCTGCCAATGAAAAAAACATTTTTGTCATGCATAAGTCAAAATTTGAAGTTATTATCTCAAAATTTGGGCTTTAAACATTTTAGATACCTAACATGAATTTTTGACTCATGGAAAATCAAAAAAATTTCAGTGATGGTAATGGGCTTTTTTAGACTTGAGACATTAATAAATAGGTTCAAATATGACAGGTTTTTCTCTTTACACCAGATGCCCCTTTTGACAGTGACTTGTGTCACTTTGTCCCAAAAGATATGGCCACTAATGACCAGCAGGGGGGCGACTTATCTGGTTTTGCAAAGAAAAGAAAACTACACTTTTGGCTTCCCTGCTCTGTTACCTTATTATAAACATTTAACTCAAGAGTTAATGCTTTTAATGGCTAGTTTCAAGTCTTACCAAAAAAATTTACATCTTCATTTTATAACTGTTCCCACTTTAGAGTCAAGTGGCCAGAACAGCAGACTAGCTTACACTTAATTTTGCATTTGCAGCGATTATATTCACAAGTAAGTCTTTAAACATACAATAAGCAGTCTATGAGCAGAGCTGACTATTTTTCCTGAAGCATTTGGATAAAGTTCAGAATTAAGGTTACAAAACTGAAGAAAATTATCAGTGCATAACAAAAAGTAGAGGTAGCTTGGATTGCTATGGCTTCCTCTTGTCTGAGTACTGAACAAAACGCAGAGATGAAAAGCAAAGGGAGGGAAAATGGGAGGAGAGGCTCTAAAGTATTCTCATGTGTGTTTCAGGCTTATTCTTTGATTCACACAGTCAAATGCTGATCACATAAAAGCAAGGCCACACATGTGATTAGATCAAAAGCCTTTACCAGAGTTCATAGACAGATTAAATGACAAAACACCTGCTCCTTATCAGTTAATATCCTCTTGACTCAGAGACTCCTGACAAAACTCTGGATCTTTTCTGTTTAAGAATCTGTCTGATCTCTTTTGCTGCCCTCTGCTGTCTCTCTTTCTGAACTACAGAAACCTGCCTCTAGCCATCGCTATTTCGATGCCCATCGTAACTGTGATCTATATTCTCACCAACGTGGCCTACTACACCATCCTCCCCATCAATGCAATCTTAGACAGTGATGCTGTGGCTGTGGTAAGTTCCTCCGATCCACACTGAATGATGTAGGCTTCACGTGTATGTGGTGCAGCTTTTGTTGAAGGGTTTTTCCTCTGCAGACATTTGCAGATCAGGTGTTTGGTGTGATGAACTGGACCATTCCTCTGGCTGTGGCTCTTTCCTGCTTTGGAGGACTCAATGCCTCCATCCTGGCTGCCTCCAGGTATAGCTATCGTTCTTTAGGACACTTTGTGAGGTCATTAAAACCAGTCATAATAAACCGATCCTCATCATCGCTTTATTTTGTGTCTCGAAAGGCTGTTCTTCGTGGGCTCCAGGGAGGGCCACCTGCCCGACTTCCTGTGCATGATCCACGTCCACCGCTACACTCCCATCCCCGCCCTGCTCTTCAACGTCAGTTGTCTTTGCTTCTTTGTTGTCTAATTGCTTTAATTTAGCGCCATGCTTTTCTTGCCCTCACCCCTACTCACCATGATTCCCGTACTTTCTTGCAGGGCGTCATGGCTCTCATATACCTCTGTGTAGAAGATGTCTTCAGGCTGATCAACTACTACAGCTTCAGCTACTGGTTCTTCGTTGGTTTGTCCATCCTGGGGCAACTATATCTGCGATGGAAGCAGCCGGACAGAAAGAGGCCTTTAAAGGTATTTAAGTTAAAATGTTTCAGATGTATGTGCAGTGTTACCTGTAAACAGACAGTAGTAGACTGATGGTGCTGGTGAGACAGAAAAGTGAAGCCAGTGTGAAAATCTCCACTTTTTATTACAAAATATTCACTGCAGCTGAGGAAATAACCGCCGGAGTGAAACACTCAGGAATCTGAGTAACTCCTGAACTCATCATCTAATCTTTGGACCGCTTACTTGCTCAGACAGGTCACTGTGCACTCACAGGCTGTATAACAAAAAGGTGGAGGCAGCTTCCAGGTTAGAAAAGCAACGCAGGTGTTAAAGTCCTTCAATCTGCATTCTTTCTACTGGCCAGCAGGGGGCGACTCCATTGGTTAGGCTGATTATATTGATGTCTGTGAAAAATCAGTGGTTCTTCTCTCTCAATTTATGACCTCAGTAAACTCTTTCCCGGTGGGTCTACGACCTTTATCGCTCGTTTTAAGTCCTATTAAAAACAACATAATGTGCATTTTGTAATTGATGACCCCGTATTGAGTACAGCAGTTGATAAACTGGAACAGGCTTCACGATCCAGCATGTTTCTCTTAATCACGCTGGCTAAATGAATTTGTGAGGCAGTAATTCATCCCATCATCTCACCCGGCTCCCTCTCTCTCTCTTTTCCTTCCACAGCTCAGTTTGATCTACCCAATTGTTTTCTGCATCCTCACCATCTTCCTGGTGGTGGTTCCTCTGTACAGTGACACCATCAACTCCCTGATCGGCATCGGCATCGCCCTGTCGGGAGTGCCCGTCTACTTCCTTTGCTGCTACACCCCAGCTCACAAAAGGCCGCTGTGGCTGCGAAGGTTCATCGGTAAGATTTGGAAGAATCCAGATGTTTTTCTGCATTATTCTGATCATCAAAGTGTAAATGCTTTACCTAAATCCTGCGTTCTAACCTCCTTCCTGTCTCTTTTAGCTAAATGTGGCATGGGGATTCAGAAAGTGTGCTTCTCTGTCCTGACTGAGATGGACATCGACAAGCTCGAGTAGAGACGCTTATTTTAATGCCCTGCTGGCGGCTGGTGACGCACAAACAACAGACTCTCGGCTCAGCCTGAATCTTTGCCAGTCGCCGCTGCCGCGAGACCTCAGTGGACTTAAAGCGGGATCCAGTTCTCAGACTCGTCAGCCACCACCCAGTGATGATGTTAAAGAATGTGTTGATGATGCTGCTCATAGCCGAGCACGACTTCGGAGAGAACTTTTTAAGTGCACTCCTGAAGAAATCAGAACTGTGTTTAATTATGTCAACACAAGTAGTTTGATTGAAATTACCTAAATGCAAAGCCTTTTTTGATTTTACTTGAAGGTGGCCAGTTGTTGTTAAAATCGTCCCAGCAGGCTGCATTTTTGGAACTGAGAGGCTGCTGATCGTGTTTTTATCACCGTTTGCACACAGAAACAGATCAGACTGTGACTCCACGCTCGCTCAGGTGGATGAATGTTCTTGAAGTTTTATAATGTCAGAGACTACTAAAGGGCTATTTTTAAACAAGTGTGAAACAGTTTGAAAAAGTTGAGCTGCAAACATGTATTTATAATAAAATTACTTATTGACAACATGAAGACACTCGTTTGTTTTGTCAAAATAAGCAGACATATAAAAATAAGGTTGTGTTGAGGCAGTTTACATTTTTATTAGAACACGTATTCATACCCCTAACTCCTCCTGACCTCTCTTCTATCCATAAATATGTACACAATTCATCATTACTGCGATGCTGACAGCTGGTCGGATTTATCCAATAGTGTCCTTCCATGGTCTCGCCTTGCTTCCAGCAGACTTGTCTTTAGCTGATGCTGCTGCAATGGGAGGCTTCTGCTCTAGAGGATTATGGGTAAAAGTTTGTCTCAGTGGACCTGCAGGGAGAAATGAAATGGGACTACTCTTAGTAAGCTATGGCAGCATAAAGTGCTGAAAGCCTATCACCAGAACAGCAATAAATTACATAGCTCCACTGTGTGTTTAGGAGTTGTAAAGAGAAAAACACACTTGAGGAGTCTCCTCCTGCCTGTGACCTAGAAATTAATCTCAGTAGCCATCTTGAGGAATGTTTCAATTCCTAATATATATCTGGAGGAGAGAGGAGGTTTGCTGGAATAGCCATAAACACAGATGCGCAGGTGTATCCTGTCCTTAGAGTGTTTTTATGCTTGGTGTGTGCAGGAGTGAATACACCAGAGAAAGGACGCTACAATGATGATCAACTGCATGATCAAACTCTGCCCTTCACTCCTGTGTGTGGTGAATAAAAATAGTTCCCGTGCACTGCTGTCATTGTGACTCCTGACATTTATTAAGTTGTCATGAACAGTTGAGTTCTTTTTTTTTTTTTTTTAAACAGCTTTTAAATAATAACACGTGTTCTTCTACAAATATAATAAAGCCTACTTAGGAACAAATACACAATGAAACAACAATCAGCTGCGTCTAGGGTGAGTCTCTAACCCTGCAGCTGTTCTACTCAGCTTTTTAGCACATGAATCAGCTCTCCACCTGCTCCATAACAAAACAAGGACTACAGCAGACAGACTGACCGCCTGACAGGGCAGCTGACTGACAGGAAGGGTCAGGAAGCTGGTCAGCAGTGAATAAACCTTCAAAATAAAAGTGAGGGAATTGTACTCCGCTAAATCGACTGCGTGTGGCGTCAGTCTGTAAGACGGAGGGCAAGATGACAAAATAAGCTGTACTTGGGTGAGAGTTTATATAAATGAGCAACCACTTGAAATAAATTTTTTTTACAGTCATTTTTCTGCGAGGAGGAAAAAAAACCCTGCTGGGAAACAAAATCTCTCTGTGGATCAGCTGAAGACTAGGACTGGGACTGACCTTTGGCAGCGAGGTCCAGATGATTTTTTATTCTTCGTTCGCGCTCTTCCAGCTGGTGGGCCAGCTGAGCGTTCTTCCAACCTGCGGACCAAACCAGTTTCAACACGGACAAACACGGAAACAATCAGAGTTGAAACAAAGTGCTGTTTGTTGGGTAAATCAAACTACAACTAGATTTATAGTCCTACTCTCTTTATCTACAGATTTATGCTCGTAACACCGACCCTTTTTCATGCTTTCAATCAATCCGTCGCTCTGTGGCAGAACGGAGGCCGGGTGCTTGATCCTTTCAGGGATCTTCAACTTGTTTCTGATTAAGGGGTGTCTGAGCAGAGCCACTTGACACAGGGAGAAGCAGTTTGAGGTCAGCCAGTAGGTAAAGACTGCCTGAAGTTTGTAGAAAGAAAAAAACAAAGAGGTTTCAGTGATGTTTTGTTACAATGTACAACAACAATAACAGACGTGAGCGAATGACACACTGACCGTGGGGAAGTTGATGGTAAGAGGGAAGATGACTAAAGGCATGATCCTGAACACTGTCTTCATGGCTCGCAGGTTGGGGTTGTCAATCCCAGACTCTGCACCCAGCTGAGGAAAAAAGATGGTGAGGAAGTGGGTCAGTAATTTTTTACCATCACTCTCTTTTTGTTGCTGTGTTTCTTTTGGGAAATAAGAGATCTGAGTTCACCTCCAGGATGAAGAACATCGTTCCAGTGACAGCCAAAGGCAGAATATAGAAAGGATCTGATGCCGTCAGGTCTGTAAACCACAGCATGCCTCCTGTCTGCATGCTGGGCACGGGTAGATAGGCCATCTTTCTTAGGGCGATGAAGAAGGAGATGAAGACTGGTGTCTGAGGAATGTGGGCAGGTGAGTGAGGCCAAAAAGAAAAATGGGAAAAATAAAGCTCCAGCAAAAACAATCACAAACACGTTGAAACAAAAAAGCAAAGACGATGATAAAAACTAGCATCTCTGCAAAGGCACACATACATTCATCACTAATTAAACAGCTATGAATAGTTTCTCTATTTTATGATGATAAATCAATGAAGCTGCTCCCCTGCACCAAAAACACGCCTTTAATTTGAAAGGCGCAGAGGCGTCATCTGTGCATGTCAGTGTGGCAGGTCCTGGCTTTCAGTAACACTGAATAACAGGAAAAAGTGCTGAATATCGCCTTGACAGACAAACTTTTGGTGATCACTCCAACCACTACTGACCTCCAGGATAATCTTCCATCATCGCAATCATATCACAAATCTTCCACGTGAGTTGTAAAATGGCACTGAGCACATTAGCTGACTCAGCTGTTGTGTTAGGTGACAAATTGGCTGTGTTTGTGATGTCTAAATAAAACAATTTCAACAAAATCTGTCATGGCAAAAGGCTAGACACCAAAATCTCACCTACAAACTGCATTTTCAGTTTTTGTGCTCAAAAAATATGAATTCCTCAATAAAAACTAGAACACCAGTGACATATTAGGTCATCCAGCTCATGAACCATCACAGTTTAATGCAAGCCTGAGTGCAGTTTGGATGTAAGCCGTGAGTAAGTTTGATTAAATTCTGATCAGTTCTGGAGGAGGACTGATCAGAATTTAATCAAATTTAGCGATTCCTGTAAATTAGGACCCTTAACATGGAATAAACTCACTGGTCTTGGATACAGATGAACTAAAAATAACTTCTTGTTAATCATAAACGCACCTAAAAATCTAAATTCCACCTTTGCTTATACTGTAACAGCTGTCAGCTCTACATAAGCACGTACTACACTGAAGTGTAACATTTGTTTAATCAGTCTTCGGCCACTTTTTACCGTATTTATTGTTAATACAAGTGCTTGGCTAATTTTATTTAAATTCAGGTTTGATGTTACAGAGGTAAAACATTTTCAGACATGTTGAATATGAATCTTTCTTCAGCAGGATCTGGAACATGTATGTACAATGTATCATTAAGCAATCATTTTTAAACATGCCAATAAAACACAAAGCTGAGATTAACTGACCTGCACCAAAGGAATCAGGAAGCCACGTAGAGGATTCACGTCATGCTTCTTTTGGAACAGGTTCAGGTCAGAGTACGCTTTGGAAACTGTGACAGAAACAGAGACAGCAGCAGCAACTCAGGATCAGCTCAATGTCTGAAGTGTGATTAAAAGGCCATAAAGAAAGAGGAGAGAACATTTACATTCAAATTTGTTTCCACTCTGCTTGGCCTCATTCATCCTGTTGGTCAGTTTGGTCATCTCGGGCAGCACGTTGTTCAGTTTGGCCGCCTCTCGCTGGCCCTTCACTATGACGGGAAACACAGCCAAGCGAGCCAACACGGTCGCTGCAGGAAGGAAAGCAGAGGATGAGAATAGACACAGGAAATTAAAAACAAGCGGTGCTTCTTAAAGAAAACTCCAGGAAAATATAAACCTAGACATCTATTTGGGTGGCCTAAAGTGACACACTGATACTGACAGATAAGAAGTGTTAAGGCATGCTTACCCACAACAATGGCTCCCCACCAGGGCAAACCCAGATCCATGTGAATGAACTCTAACATATTCTGGATCAGCCCCACTGGCGTGTGACCAGCTAGTCCGAGATCTGCTAAACGAGGCTCTCCAGCAATGGCATGCAGGACCTCCACTGCAGTCGGTGCCGCATCAGCAACCTGCTCAGAGACCGGCTGTATTAAAACAGGAGAGGGGTCAGCAGACACGAGAGGAAGAGCAGAGCTCTCTGCTGCTGGTACCGCACTGGAAACCGTCCCACCTGGGATCTAAAATTATTAAAAATGACAAAAGCACCAAATGATTGAAGTGATCACGTAGCTGAGGGATGAGGAAGAGTGAGTTTGGATTCAGTCTCACCTGTTCAGTGATTGGCTGTGTGATGGACTCCAGGACTGGAGGACTGTTTAAAGTTTCTATTACTGGAGCTGCAATGGATCCATCGTCAGGCGGGATCTGTAAATGTCAAGATAAACTTTGGACATGAGTTAAGTAGAAATATAATAATGTAACCTAACAGAAGCTTGAGTTCAATTTCAGTGTTTCTATAAACTGGATCCAGTTGAATTAAGTACTTAAAAATACAACAGCTCCTAATGTGTTACTGGTTAGAGTCTGATACACCAAATGTATTGTGGAAAAGATAAACTGAAAGAGGAAATCAGGCAAATTTAAACTAACTAAGGTTTTTGAATTTTATCACACCTGAATTATAAAGTAAGTAGTACTGAGTAACTGAACATCTGAAATTCAACAAAGTGAGTTATGACCAGATAAATCTGGTCATAACTAATGTTTACATTAGAAAGCAAGGAGCTAGAAGAAGCTTAAGACAGTATCTGTAAGTCAAACTCATCACACTCACACAAGTTAAAGAATGGCAATGATCTAACTATAGTGACAACATCACCTGTGTGGCGACCCACCTGTGAGCTGTTGTGTCTGACGGCAACAGCGTTCACCCAGAAGAACTTGCCATGGTGTTTGTGGGCCAGCAGAGCCCTGGTGGCAGGGCTGTGGCATTCAAACACTGTGTGGAGATGTGACCTCTGGATTAACCGCTGTGTGGACAGAAGGAGCACAAAGACCTGTCGGTCTGATACACTAACTGCATAATAACCTTTATTCAAAACAGAGAAGAAGCACCAGAAAAGTAACAAATAAATAAGGATGTTATTAATCCTTAAAATCATTTACCAAGCAAGAAGATGCCTTTATAATTTTAGGAGGACTTTCTGTTTCTTGTTTTGGTGAACAGTAATTACAGAAAGTTGGGGGTTTTTTTAGTTCAGAAAACAGTTGAAACAACACAAAATAATATGAAGTACTGTTGTTTTAGAGCTGCTTTCTAGTTTGGCTGCACTTTTAATTATCACAACATAAAATAGAGTTAAAGTATACTTTTGGTGAAGATGGAATATCATTGAATGTAAATTTTTCTCCACCAAAACGTATTTTCTTTAGATTTACTGCAGCATCAATAGTAACTACAGTAGTATTATGATGAACAAACTAACCTATATGACTTATATAACTGTTTGGCACATAAACTAATGCAGATGTGATTCTTTTTAAATGAACTGGTAAATCTTTGCAGTTGTATTTATGATTGCATTTGTATGAGCTTTTTCAAAACTCAAATCTACTATTTTAGACCAAAAAGACATGTAGCTCAAGCTAAACCTATACTGACCTCTAGAGGTGATTCCTGCAGGACACTGGCTATTTAAATTAGGCAGAGTTTAAATGAGATTAATCTAATTTCACAAAAAGCTCTACAGGACTTTAACTCAAAGAGAAAAGCTGTAGTGGTTCCTTATAGACTGGCAGCCTCTGACAGACTGGAAGTCACACCGATGTAGAATTACGTAGTTTCAATAACATCAAATAAACTCCTGCTAAGTCCCTATTTCAGTGTTTCTAGCTGACCTGTCCGTGCTTTTTAGTTTAAATCCTGCTGGTTTTACAGTTACGCTGAACAGCAGAGAGTCCTGTCTTTCTTGTCTTTGCTGGAGAACCTGTTACTGTCAAAGTCACACAGGAGGCATGATGCTAGCCGGCTAGGTAGCTGGCCGTGGAGAAAAAGCTATTTGTGTCTTTGCTTCAGAAGCACAGACAAAGTGCCGAACACGAAACTGTGAAGAAGACCTACGTGGTTCCAGATGTCCGAAAGAGGATGGCCGCCGCGGCTCGGTTTGCCTGTCTGTCTCAGGAAACATCTTGTTAAGCAGCCCGGAGTCAACCCATTCCTGATGGCAGCCATATTGACATGACAGACGACCTGCTACGGAAAGCGCGAAGGGTCAATTCTTCTATTAAAAAACTACAACATGTTTCGCTTATATACAAAAACACCATGTGCGTTATTTCTACTAAGGAGGTTTGTTTATTTGTTTGTTGTTGTTTTTTTTGCATAATTACCAAAAACTCATGGCCTTAATTATCACAGTAAATTCACTAAATGGGTTTGGCTTGGTTCAGTTTGGAGCGACTCCAGGATCCAGAAGCAGTTCAAAAGATGAAGCACTAAAAATGTTGACTTAATGTTCTCAAAAATAAATAATAAAATAAAATAAAATAAAATAAAAATAAAAAAAGCAATAAATAAACATATGAATAAATGAATAAAATTCAAATAAATAAATAAGTAAGGCTAAATTTGTTGTAATACTACTACTACTACTACTAATAATAATAATGATAATAGGCCAGGAGTTCGAAAACAGTGTGAATAAAATAATAATAACACAAATACTTCTACTAAAGCTTAGTGCTAGGTTACATCTAATCACAGTTTGGAGTGTCAATGCAATGGGTGAGAGACATCTTTTGACTTTGTGTTACTGATGATCAACTATGTGGCAACTAAAAAAAACAACAACAAAAAAACAACCCACACTATTCTTTAACAGGTGAAATGGTCTAAGTGCTTTCTGTGGCTCCTTTACCCTTTACCCATCTGTAAAAATATACTGAACAAATTGAGATGAAGAAACGTGAAGAGGAAGGATTTTCATTACCATTTTTAAAAACACATACATTTAAGTATAAATACAGAATAATGAAATCACACAAGTAAGGCCCATCACTCCACAAGGATTGTAGGATTGGTCAGATAAACAACAAAACATGACATATGACCGCATGTCATTATTTATTCATCAAAAATTAGCCACAATGCAGAAGTAATGTGTACTGCTTAGGTACTAGGTACACCTTTACTACTTCCATAGGAGTTAAGACAGTAAGTAGCAGCCAGGTGCTTTAATCAGATACACTTGATTAACTGTTTATCAGCATGTGTGGTAAGCATCTCTATAAAAGCACAAGTTCTGATCTGGGGCATTCAGGTGTGTATTAACACAATGCCAAGTAGAAAAGATATCAGCAGCGATCTTTAAAAACATAAAAAGCAGTTGTTGCTGCCTATCAGTCTTGGAAGAGTTATAAGGGCATTTCCAAAAAATTTGAAGTACATCAAGAAAGTTGCCAGGAGTGAATGTGCCAGGACATTCAATAAAAGTCAGACTGTAAAGTGCTCAGAGAAACTGCAAAAAACCCAAGAGCTACATTTTAGACTCTAAAGGCTTCGGTTAGCATGTTAAATGCTAATTTTACGACAGTAAACTTAGAAAAAGAATGAACAAGTTTGGCTTGTTTCAAAGGGTTAGCAGGAGAAAGCCTTTTTCCTCTAAGAAGAACATGGAGCCTAGCTTAGGTTTGTATCTAAATAAACCACAAGACTTCTGTAACAATGTCCTTTGAACAGGTGATGCCAAAGTGCAGACATTTGGCTATAATGCACAGCGTCACGTTTCGAGATAGTGAAACACAGCATATCAGCACAAATACCTCATACTAACTGTCAGCACGGTGGTGAAAGGGTGATTATTTGGGCTTGTTTCACAGCCACAGGACCTGGGCACCTTGCAGTCACTCTCATTCTAGAGTCAAATATGAGGTCATCTGTCCAACAGTTAAAGTTGGCTGAAAATTGTGTCATGTAATAGGAAAATGATCCTAAGCAGTTGCACAGCAGCAGAACTACTGAATGAATGACTGAAACAGAAAAGAATCAAATCCCGACTGAAATGCTGTAGCAGGACCCGAAGAGAGCTCTGCATAAATGAATGAATCAAACCTCACCGAACTGACTACACAGTGTAAAGAAGAGTGGGCCAAAATTCCTCCACAATGACGTGAGAGACTGATAAGTAATACAAAAATGTACTACTTTAATTTATTGTGGGTATAGGTGGTTCTACAAGCTACAGAATAATGGGTTGCACTTAGTTTTTGCACATACTGCCTCTACATTTAATTATTGTTAGATAAATAATGACACTGCGTAATATGTCACGTGCTGTTCTCTTATCTCGAGCTGTATTTCTTATTTTAGATTTTAGGACCTAGTAAGGACTATATTGGGGGGGGGGGGTTAAATTATACTCTTTTTTTTTTTTTAAATCTTGATCCTCACCATCCCTCTACAAAGGGCAAAATTTTTAGAAAGCTGTGTTTTAAAAAGTTCCAAAGGTAGTACAATAAAAAAAAAATAAAAAAAAATAAAGCAATAAATCTGTGAGAAACACTGATAGGCTAAATAAAAAAATTCAGCCTATCATTCTTGTAACTGCTGGGAAGCAACAGAAAGTGATTAAAAGATGAATCATAGTACTTTCCCTGAAAGTTAATGTTTACTGATAATTCCCGAAACCTATCTCAACCAAAAACTGTCACATGACCAGATCCAAAACAGACACGATGCCAGAGATATGACTCTGGAATTTGCTGATGACCCAGCTTCATTATTAAACCAATAAACCTTTGAAGTATCTGCTGTATATCCCAATCACATGTTAGAAACTCTATTTGTGTTCATTTTTCCTAAAACACAAATTATTTTTCTTCACATTTATTTAGGAGTTGGGGGACACCTTGGTTGCTGAGCCCGTATCTTGCCCATAGTTAGAACTGACTTGCCACTCACAGTGTGCCGAAGTACTCCACAGGAGGAAGTTGTTTACCTGAATACCTAAATGGGCGGCGACTGCTGGGATTTTGTCTTGTGGACAAGATAGTTCAAGTTAAAAGCCTTGATAAAGGTCTGATTGAAGTAGGAACAGATCCAGCTCTTAGTGCTAAAATGTCCATCCAGCTGAAAGTAAACGGACCGAGAGGAGAGGAGAAGATAGTCGATATTTGTGACAGTATGGACCAGATGAAGGTCCTCAAAGTGATGGAACTGAAAAGCAAAATCTCTGACGCACTGGTGATATGTAAGTATGACTCTTCTTATCGTCTGCTATTAAATATTTGTAGAAATGCAAATGTCAGATATTTACTGCACAGCAGATTCTGTTTACAAAAAATGTTCTATTTAATTTCCAAAATGAAACAAAATGCAGTGTAGCACCCATTTATTTAGTCTGCACGCACTCAGATAACACATACAAACACCATAAACATGACTTATAGTAGCATACAGCAAATGAAAAGGTGCTTAGAGTAACAGTCCATTTTAAAATGATTGACAGGGGGACTCCACAAACACAATAAAAACAAATCATTGTCTTTTGCTAGTGACTAAATAATTAGATCACATATATTAAATGATGCAAATTTCAGCTTTGCTGATCTGCTCTTAGAGGCGTGAAGCAAGCCCAGCTCTTTATAGCTCTTCTCTCTGCTTCTGCTCAGTTGGTGAAATGCGGCTGGTGTTCAGGACGAAGCCGCTGGAGGACAAAGCCCTACTGATGTCTTATGGGATTAAACACATGTCCATCATCCATGCACTGCTGATCCTTCCAGGTGGAGGAGATCGATGAGGACAACACCTAGAAGAACGCACCGAGCAAACAATTTATTGTGAAGTTTTTATTATTTTGTATGCTCCAACATTATCACATTATTGTTATGTAATTATTGTTGTCCCTTTTGATGTTTATTTTTTCTTATATTAATAAAAGAAATCACGTTTTTGCCACACTGGATAATACATTTCATATTTTATTTTTTGAAGGATTACATCTAAAGCCATCACATTTAGCAGTTTTAGACAACAACTGGTTTAGTGAATATTAATTATTAATTTTAATAATAAACTGATGAAACACAATAAGAACGATACGATCTGCAGATCACAACAGAGGAATCTGTCTGGCACAATATTTATAGAAACACATCACTGCTCAAAACAGACAGTAACCTGGTCACTCCAACACATATAAAGGCAAAACCAATTAAAGCCTGAGCCAAGAGCAGCACACAAAAGAAAGAGTTCCATTTTTATAGAGAAAATTCTTATGATATTATGATACTGACAGGATATTGTGTTTGAAACAGGAGGGTACATAAGATTAAATGATTTGGGAAAATAACACTTTTGTAGCTTTGTCTCTGTTCACCCCCACAGTGGATTTTAAATGAAATAAAAAAGATCTGACTGAAGTGCTGTCATGGTCCTGGGTCGATGACCCAGTGTTTTGAGTTTTGTTTTATTATTGAATTTTGATTTTGTCATCATTTATCATTTCTAGTCATCTGGTTTCTGTTTCTGTGTTCCATGGTTGCTGTCTCCCCTGTCAGCTGTATCCCCTAGTCAAGTCCGCATCTCAATGTTATGTTTCCTGTTTTACTGTGAAAGTCTGTGTCCTAGGTATATGTATTTAGTTTTGCTTCCCCCCTGTCTCGTCATGTCAGATTACTCTCAGCTGTGCTCTCCTTCAGTGTCTCATTCCGTCGTTATCCCTCTGTGTATTTAAGCCTTGTTTTTGCTTCTGTTTGTTGCTGATTTGTCTGTGTATTGTCACCTGTATGTGTCCTGTGTGTCTCCATGGTGGACTTCTCCATGTTCCAGGTTTCTAGTCACAGGTTTTTGTTCCTTTGTATTACTGTTTTATAGCTGCTCCCAGTTTAGGTTTTGTTAGTTTAGTTCCATGCCATCTTTGTTTGTGCTTCAACTTCCCCTGTAAATAAGCTCATTCAGTTACTCAGTTGAGGATTTTTTTTTTTTTATTATTATTTTTTTTTAACATTTGGATGAAAATCCTTTGAGGTCAGTGATTTCCTGAAGTCTCAAACCCACAGACATCATCAATGCTGCATTTCTGCCCTTGAGATAATCTGCCAGGCCTTTACTGCAGGTGCCTTCGGTTATTGCTTGTATGTGGGTCTCTCTGCCTTTAGCTTTGAGATCAGGTGACTATCTTGGACATTCAAGATTATCCCATTTATTTGCATTGAGAAACTCTTGGGTTGCTTTTGCAGTTTGCATTGGGTCATTATCCACTTGCAATGTGAAGTGTTGTTTGATTATTATTTTTTTTTTAGCATTTTTCAGAATCTGAGCAGAGTATAGCCCATACACTTCACAGTTCATCCTACTACTTCTGTCAGCAGTCACATCATCAACAAACACTAGTAAGGCAGTTCCACTAGCAGCCATATTTATCCAAGCATCATCATTGCGTAGACGATGTTTGACAAAAGATGTGGTTCTGTAGCCCACCCCAGCTGTCATTACCACATCAGGCAATATTTCTTATTCTGGCTCTTTGTTGTAAACAGCGTGCTGCAAACCTCTGAAAATTCACATTTTCAGAGGTTTTGAATGAGATATACCTCATTTAACCTCCTAGGACCTGGCCTCCACATATGGGGACATCACATTTTGGGTTGTCTAGACCACAATACTAAATTTTGCTCTTTCAAATGAGCCATATTGCTCAAAGGGGCACAACTGTTTTTTCTCATTTTGTTTTTGTACTCTGGAAAAATGCTGCTGTGTTCAGACACCAAATAAAGAGTTTTGCACATCATTACTCAATTGTGACTTTATAGTGTTTTATCGAACACTATAAAACCAAATGGCAAAGAAAAATTTAAAAAAAATGGATGCCATGAAAGAGCTCGGGTCTTAGGAGGTTAAAGGCTCTCCTAAAATTTGCACTCTGAAATGGTATATAATTTTAAACAAAAGTAGTGTTGTAAGTGCAAAATGTTGTGCTGTAAAAAGTATACTCCAAACACAAGTATATATGCGAGAAGGCCAGCAAAATACTACAGGTGTCTACACCCTTCAGTGCCAAAAGCGGATTCTGCTCTGATGCACTGTTAGTAATCTGCTGTCAAAATGTGCAAAAAATGAATTTTGATCCACATGTTTTAGGGCAAAATTATCATTTTAACAAGTTACATGATTTATTTATTATCATTACAGTTGGAGTTGGTTAACAAAGTCTTGTTCCACACAGTGAGCATAAAAGTTGAGTATAACAATAAAGCGATGTTATTGTGTTTGTGTATTGGGGAAGGAGGGGGAGGGAAAAGAAATTACAGGAAGTTATAATCTGTTAAGGCGATGATAACTGGTCCTAATCACACTTATCTCTCTGTGAAAACAAAAAGTCAGCACATTAGATTGTGGGAAACAACTGTAGCACAGTGGTAAGTTCAAAATCAGGCTTTATCAACTTACTGATCTTTTTTTTTTTTTCTCTGTGAATCACATAATCAGAACATTTCTGTAACAATGTAGTAATCATACCACTGACAAACTGTTATAAAGTCTGTCTAGGAGCCACACCACTGGAGCAAGGTATGTAAATATCCACTGGTCTCCAAACAGTCAACTTTGATTTTGAGGCAACTAAAGCAGAACTGCACCTTACAACGTTTGCATAAAATGTTTTTACACCTAGTTGTGTTATGTTCCACTAGGAAGCCACATGTGGGACAAGCACGGATTGAGGGACAGCCAGTGATGCCCACCACATCCTTGAAGGTGATATCTGGACAGTTTCTCAGAATTTCGAAGTACTTATGGACACAGCCATCGTTCTCACATCGGTCTGGACGTGGGGCCGTACCTCCTTTCCATTTCCTCAAACACTACCAGCAGAACATGAAGGTCTGATTTAGATCAGCTTTGCACACTGTACATTCAACACACAGATTATTGAAGTCAGCTCTCAGCACAAAAGACTTGCAGCCAGGAAAAGATTATATTTTAGCACAACATTTCAACAAATATGGTATAAAAATAAAAAACTGTAATAAACAAACTTACTGATTTGACATCAAAGAAATCCTTAGAGTTGCTGAACATTTTCTTTTCAAAGTACTCGATTTCTTCATGGGTTAGAAGAGCCATTTTACAAACTTCCTCAAAGGACCACTCAGCATCACAGTCAATCTGGCCACACACAAACCTGCTCTCAACCTGTGATGAGACGGCTTACAGGGAGGAGGTCAGCGCCCTGACCCACTGGTGCTGAGACAACCATCTCACCCTCAACGTCGCAAAGACAAAGGAGATGATAGTGGACTTCTGGAGGTGCAGAGAAGTACACACCCCCATCACCTTCAACGGCGCTGCTGTGGAGAGAGTGAGCAGCTTCCGGTTCCTTGGTGTACATCTGGCTGAGGATCTTACGTGGTCAGGACACATAAATAAAACAGTGAAGAAGGCGCAGCAGCGCCTCTTCTTTCTCAGGAGACTGAAGAGATTCGGCATGAGCCCCCGCATCCTCAGGACCTTCTATCGCTGTGCCATTGAGAGCATCCTCACAGGATGCATCACCACCTGGTACGGCAACACCACCGCTTACAAAGGCAAAGCTCTCCAGAGAGTGGTGCGG
>VUQG01003573.1:0-11252 GCA_015106755.1 Etia nguti
TTCTCTGAACGGAAGACTCCGTTTTTTAGGGGACGGTTGGCAACTCTAATAACTAACCTTATGAATAAAATAAAGTTCACTATCAGTAACATCATAGCACCCGCCCAGCAGTATATAAACTCCGTCATGCTAGCTAGTACGCAGTACGAGTTATTGTAACTGACTGTAAAAAGATAGCACAACGAAAATAAACTACACCTAAACTTGGTTTATATCTGACCCAGATAGACTGCAGGTCATAACTTCTTACCTAAAGTTCAGTTCACCTGACACTCGGACCGGCGGCCGCCTCGGGTCTCTCCTCTTGCTTCCCATGTTACTGAATCTGTGGAAGCTCCGCCATAGCCACCACCAAACAACTGAGTTATTTTTACACACCGGCCAGCATCTGGCCAATCCACCACCTTTCATTGTTTATACCGTTACAAAAAAAAAATCATCGGCCCATAAAAAAAAAAAATCACCATCGGCCCACCGAGCAAATGCCCGGTATGCCCGATGGCCAGTCCAGCTATGGTCGTGCCATCAGTTAACCCTTCGCGTGCCACCTGTGGCACGCCTAGGGTTGCCGACCCCTGCTCTAGATGTACCATGTGATTTGCATGGTGGAGCTCGGGTTCTCTTTCACAGCCTTTCTCATTAACCAGGTCAGAGTTGCCACGGATTGCATCCTTTGTCGGTCCCGCTGTGCCACACTCTCCTTGGTGGGAGGGATGACCCACTCTAATGTGCCGGACAGGGAGAGGGTTGTGTATCTGGACAGGGTCTGTTTCTGGGTTATTTGGACAATTATTCAAAGCCATCCAGGCTACATTTGAGACAGATCATCCCCAGAGGTCATATGATGCCCAAACCTGCAGCTTGCTCTCACAGGCCTACCGCTCCACTGCCGACCAGCAAGTGAATGCCTGAGTGAATATCTCAGGTTGTAACTCCCACTTTGGGTGTGTTAAATTTTCAGGTGACCACATTGAGTCTTCCTGCTGTATTTCATTGTTGTGCCCCAGTAAAGGTGCTTCCAAAAATGTATAAATGTACATGTTCCCATGTTACAATCAATAAAGAATGCTTATTCTCAAACAATTGCAAATCCTTAGCCTGCAGGTGAAATGATCCAAGTCAGGCAGGTGGCGCATTTACCCGCAGACACACGTGGGGGCGACAACACCCCACATACAGTGCTGCAGGTCAGCCGGCTGGCTGTTCACCTCCCTCATTGGCACGCTTGTGCCCCCTCTTCGTGCGTGGTGCAAACCATTTATATGGGTTACCGGTTGCAGTTCTGGCTCAAGCCCCCTCGTTTCCG
Organism: Etia nguti; assembly: GCA_015106755.1. Classification (NCBI taxonomy): domain Eukaryota; kingdom Metazoa; phylum Chordata; class Actinopteri; order Cichliformes; family Cichlidae; genus Etia; species Etia nguti. The sequence continues at coordinate 1,307 of VUQG01003573.1, forward strand.
CAGAATTGTTGTTGTTTGCAAGGAGGCAGCAGTGATACCGCATGCTAGTTTTCTGTCCCTCGAACGAGCCCGGGCTGGTGCACCAGGGCTCTCGGATTGGGAGGATGTTGTTTCTCAAAGTGTTGTTAACTGATGGTTCTCTAAGGAGGTGGGGGAACTCAGTGGGATGGAACATCAGTAACAGGGATTTAGACCACAGAGCAGCACGAGCTTCACATCAATCACTTGGAGCTGGTAGCAGTGTTCTCAAACATTTTTGTCGAGTTCTGAGTGGCCAGCATTCTAGTCAGGATGGACAGTTCAACAGTGGTCTCTTACATGCGGGCAGGGAGGGACACACTCTCTTCCCCTTTTAAAGCTGCCTTGCTCTCTGCTGCTATGGTGCAGTGCTCGTTTTCTGTCTCTAAGAGCCATCCATGTTCCGGGCCATCTGAACCTGGGGCCAGACCTTCTCTCCTGGGGGGTCCTCTGGTGAGGGAATGGAGGTTTCGCCCTTTGATAGTGGCCCAGTTTTGGGATCTATTTGGCGAGGCGCAAGTAGATGTTTTGGCCTCCAGGGTGACCACTCACTGCCCCCTCTTCTTCTCCATAATCGACCACAATGCAACCCTGGGCATGGATGCACTAGCGCACTAACAGCCAGACGTGTTTCTTTATGCATTTCCCCCAGTGGAAATGATATTTCTTGTTCTAGACACAAGGTGGGCACCTGGCGTCACCCAAAGTATATCTCATACTTATGTGTTGTACCAAGGGAATTGACTGAAGGGGAACGAACAGTTACATCTATAACTTATGTTCCCTGAAGTAGAGGAACGAGGTACAAAACGAGGTTGCCCTGTCGCACAGCTTGGCTCAGTGAAGAGCGGCTATCAAACTGAGGGATGACTATAATGACAGGGGGTATATGTGCAAGCGGGGCTTTGTTAAAGTTATCACAAGTCATCCGCTTCAAAGGCGTAAATAGAGGTTTCTTCAGCCAGGACATGCAGGGGTTTGATATCATATGTGTTGTATCTCGTTCCTCTCCTTCAGGGGAACAGAAGTTATAGATGTAACTGTTCAATTTCCAGTTTTGTCAGTTTGTACGATTGCTCTTAATCAATCGAAATTATTAATATGGTACAACAGCTTCTTCTTAATAGACTGTAGAACAAGTTCCAGAAATCAGAAAATGCAGGTGAACATGAACTTAGCAGCATTTCCTCTGCAAATTCTTAAACCTTTGTTAAATTAGCTTTGTTATCTCCCAAATTTCACTGTCACCGGCATGCTAAAATGTGTCATCTGCCAGGTGATTTTTGGATGCCAGCAATTTTGGATATCATGAGGAAAAAAGGAAAAAGTGTGTGTGTGTGTGTGTGTGTATAAAGAGCATGTGCTGGTTATGGCTGTTGAGGAATTCTGTTTGCACTGTGCAACGTGCTTATGTGCCTTAGATGACGATATCATCGTGTGTGTGTGTGCGCGCGCGTGTGTGTGTAGTGAAAGACGGAAAGAAAAGCATGCAGGGAGAGAGAGAGAGTTGTGCCCCTGTGTGAACCAGGCAGGCCTGTAGCCTCATGCCAGCTCTGTGCTGTTGCCGGCTGACGTCATGGAAAGAAGCACCAGACTCTGAACTTTGCACGGCTGGGAACAGCCAGCAGAAACGGCTAGAGTTAACTACAGTCAGCCTCGCTGGGCCAGCTCGCCACAACCCTTCTGGGGCACACATTGCTATCCATTGATTTAGTTGCCGTTTGGTCAGAAACTCTGAACCACTACCCTCTTTTTTTCAATGAAAATTGTCAGCGGATGCAATCGGAAAAAGCACATTGTATGTTTAAAGCTGTTTACAGGCAAGACTTGTGCTGTGAATTCACCTGGCAAGAATCCAAAGCTTGCTTTATACCGAACTTTGGTCTCACAGCCACTAAACTTCACTTCTACCACACAGGAATAATTTTATCATCAGGAAAAAACTAAAAACCTGCAAAAATCTGCATGAATTGCTGCTTCAAAGCAGCTCAGTGCATTTCACACTCCCTCGACTATTGCTCAATAACAAGATTGTAAGAAACAAGTGTCGTCATTTTTTTTTGCTTTTGTTTTTAACAACAAATTGCACAGTAAAAGCTGTTAAAACTGGCCCTTAAAGGTCTAGGTCATTGTGCACAATTGCCTGTTGGTACCAAACCTGTTACCTGCTGTCTTTTTATATATGATCGAAATGATTGCATGAGAAATTCCTCAAGGAAGAAAAATTATTTTAATGACACACCTTGCTTGAAGCTCAAAGGTATGTTTGCCTTAGGTGCTGCACTGTGATGCAATTAAAAGTTGTTCATCTCTATGCTTGTGTGATTTGTTTCTCATGTTCTCTATTTAATCTTAGCACTTAACTTATTTATAATGATTGTGCTTTTTGATACTCAAGCATGTTTTGAGCAAAACTCTGTTCAGTTAAGTTTAGTTAAACAATGATGGTGGCCTACAGACACCTACTCTGTGAGACAAGTAGAATAAAAGAAGAACTCAAGAGATTTACAGGAATGTACTGCTGAACCTAAGGGTTTAACTCATGTAAAGCTTGAAATAATACAAAGTTTATCCTATTATTCATTCACATTTTTTTAATTTGCTTTTTACTTATATGAACAAAAGAAGGCAAATTTTAGTAAAACCGTAAACATAAAAAGCTAATTGTATTTGAGATTTAAAAAAAAAAAAAATCTTTATTTGATGGAATCCTAACTTGCTGATACTCAATTTTATTTTTTATTTTATGGACAGGCAGCATGAACTCTCGGCACCTGGACTAAGCTGCTGGTTGCATTTAATTGGATGCTATAAATCTAAGTGAAGTTGAAAAGGCCGAACTGTTAACTGCTGTGACTTGGTTTTTTCAGAGGCTTTGCTTCTGATTTTACTTGACTTCTCATGCAACTGAATCAAATCCTTTTTCAAGACTTTTGACCCTGTGTCAGGATGTCTCAGTTATTTACATGTAGGCAAAGCCGGTTCATTTGCCTGTCCCACTTGTTTGCAATAGATTGGTGTAAATGGGATCTCTCCATTGCTGGTGCAGTAGTATAAACAGTGCTTTGCATTGCACCGCACTGAATTGAATAATCCCCCAGCTGATTTGCATTGGAAACTTCTCTGGCCTGTCACAAGCCAGTGATTGTGCGAGATCCCAGCATCCCGTCTTGTGATCTGTAAATTGCAGACTTGTACGGTGCTTAAGGGCATCAGATAGGTAATTGATTAAACAGACCAATGTGTGCAATTAAAATAAGTCTCTTAAACCCAATTACCCCATATCGTGGCTATCTCAGATGCACTGGATGAAATGGTCTTTTGATTTAATCTGCTAATAAAAATAACTTAATAACCTCTAGATTACACCCAATGTTTCCCGTTTTGGGTTCTTCCCAGTTAGTGGTTGTGCTGGAATGGGACAGTAAGACAAACAATCCTAGCTTTTTGACAGCTTACAAGCTCCTTTGATCCTTCTGATTGTTTCCCACCTCCAAAAAGGAACCATGAAATAGGACTCAGGCTTTTCTGATTAGTTCTCATAAAAGGCCCTCTATCTATCTGTTGATATCTGGTGCATAGTACTTCTTTTGACCTTTTCACATTATAAAACACAATATTAACACAAGTTGCCAAGTACTTTGGCATAAATATGAATAACTAGCTAATGTAACGTGTGCTTTCTCTAAAGGCAGGATTATGGTTACTTTTGACACATTTCATGGCTCAATTTCATGTCAAGTGGTTAGTGCTTGGTAATGTGCTTCTGGTGTCAAGGGCTGCAGTTGTTGTTTCCCCGTGTAGTCATACATACAGTCATATACTCATTGTGGGGGCTGGTAAAGTACGAGAGTTGGCTATTCTCAGTCATCCAGATCATGGTAGTCTTGACAGCTTGAAAAAGAAGGAACCTAGACTTCTCTAGGCTAAAGGAGTCCAGCTGCCTTCTTCTGACAATATTTTTGATTAAATAAATTAAAATGCTCTGAAAATACTACAAACAAGAGGTCACTCTCATAGAGATTGTTGACAGTTTGCAAATTGCCAGCATGTTTGCTCATTTTGAATGAGTCTTTGTTAATAAGCACAACTTGAGACTAGACTCAACTGGATTCCAGTTGGTTATATTTCTATAGATCAGGAAGATTTCTGAGTGCAGATCTCAAAGTCTAATGTGAATTTCTTTTATATGTAAATTTATGTCTATGTAGACAGCAGAAGAGAAGTGAATTCTGACAATTTATCAAATGCTGTATTATCAGAAACAGACTGCATTCAATTGCTGATATGTATCAGATTGATAATAAATTGATATCAGTCTGATGATGTCAGTCTGATGTCAGACTGATTCCGTTTTATGTTTTTTGACAAAACAGCGAAACAGTGACTGAGTGAGATAACTTTATCTTATGAGATAAAACAGATATTAACAGCTTAACATTGAGGACTTAATTTACAGTTGAAAAAAGGTGATAAATGACAATATACGTTATGACCTAGGGCCATTGTTTTGATTGACAGCTATGATTGTCACGTTCATGTCTCAAAATACTCAAAATTACAAACCCATAACTTGCAAGTTAAATCCTCCGCTCCTGTCAACACCTTCATTCATATAATCGGTTTTGACCGGTGCACACTTCTCTTTGTTGTTGTTTTGTCTTTGAGTCTTACAATGCATGCTCACTCCCCGGATCAAACTACATCTGTGAAAACCACGTTAAGAACATCATCTGAATACATGTAAAGTATAAGATTGCGACTTTGATCTGACTTTGTTGTTACAGCACATGTCTCCTCGGCTCCCGCTCCAGTTTAACAAATATGTAATTTAGACACCCGGGTGCGTCCTTGGAGTTCAGATGGTGTGATGGAGCGTTCGAGAGAGAGAGAGGGAGAGAGAGAGGATATGAGGACACACCTTCATATCAAACACATCAGCGTCTTGACACCATTGTGAGGTTGAAAAACTGTCCCATATGCCAGCGCTCTGTTGGTAGTGTCAGTGTGGCCAAACAGGCTTTTCTCACCCTTGCCTCAGCAGATGTCACTGTCTTGAGGCAGTCCTCTCCACTCCACTGTCGTTACGCAGCATAAAATCATTGGTCATACATTCAATACGCAGCTTGTCAACACGTCGGTCACTGCTCGACTCTCAGACGTCAACAGAATAACTATCTAATTGTATCTAATTAGAAGCTAATCCGAAGGTTTCTTTTTTTCTTTTGCAAAGTAAGGTCATCAGTTAATGCTGTTTGGCTCTGGCCTGATAGCACTGGTGAGCCTGATAGTGAAATTACCACACAGATTCTGTCTGATTGCTCGCATAGACCAGAATTTACAGTGTGGAAAGATAAATAGAAAACGGCACAGGCGCGTTAGTGTGCGCACACCACTTTCCATCCTGACATTAGTTGTAAGCTCCTTGAGAGTGTGACCTTTTCCATCTTGAGTTGATAGGTGCACTAATCTTTCCAGGTTTGGGGCCTCTGTACGTCCCCGCTCCTGGGTCATCGAGCTAAGTGACAAGCCATAGGTTGATGGAAAATCCATAGCATTACTGCCATACATTACTTTTATTTGATTGGGCCTGTAGTGAGCATAATGCAATGCTGAGGTGGTGGCGGGAGCTGGTGAAGTAGCGTGGCTCCATTCGGGTCCAGGGATCATTTGTAGCCCCCACCACTCACCGGGCTGCGACAGTGATGTATAGCTCGCGCCTGACATCCATAGGGGCGACCCTGTGAGTGCTTGTGAGTGCTGTAAATCACTCGCTGGTATTGATTTTCCATTAGAAGTCAGCCACTCTGAGCACCTCTGACAGGGTGCTCACAAACACCTCCCAGTGTGTAAGAGGGAATGTAATATTAGGTCATGTGACTCAGGGGGAGATAGCTTCCAGGAAGTGTTTGTTACCAGTTTCACCTTATAGATGTCAAAGCCAATTTGAATTACAAACAAAACACTCGCACACAGCCTAATAATAAAAATCATCACTTTTTTCCCGTTTCCTGGAGTCTTGCCCAAACTCTAATAAGCATCTGATATATCGCTGGAGTGCTGCAGTTGTTATTGGTACACTGAGTGAGGTGTCAGCACTAATGGCGACGTGTGAGCGTCTGTCACACCCTGCTGTACATACATAGAGATCTGCAGGCCCATCCCTGGTTGTAGATGAAGAGGGGCCAGCGTTACGCGTGTGGAACAAGCTCACTAAGTGCCTTCTGCCTAAATTAGCAAGGCACTTTGTCTTGTGTAAATATAGTAGCATGTCACAGAGTCGAGTTAGGAAGAATTGTAGAGACCCAGGTGCCAAGTCATATAGGTTTTTACGCTTGGATAAATGATTCAAATTTAGCTTTGTTTATTGTGTGAAAATGGGCGTGCTGCAGTATGGTTAAGTTTATTGTTCTGGATGTACTCGACTTAAAAAATAAAATGAAGTGAAACACAACTGTTTTTCCTGTTTGCTCTCTTTTCACCTGTGCTTTTTTTTTCTGTCTTATGTTGCAGACAGTACAGTCGCATAAGCCTCACTTCTTGGCACTGCATTGTCAGGAGGTGGGTGGGAAGAATTTCGAGGAGTCCATGTCACACGTGGATAATTTTGTGAAGTAAGTGTTGTGCTCATAAAATTGTCTGATTGTTTTTTGTAGTGCTAATTGGAGAGCATGTTCTCTGATACTGGAACACCCAGCCGATAGACCGTGGAACAGCCCGCTGCAAAATTTTAGCCGTTTAGGTCATTTCTTAACTTTGTCGGTCTAGTTTGAACTTTTTTTTTTGTTTACATATGACCTGGTGTGTTCTGTCCCTCAGAGAGCTGTTGTCCAGTGATGCCATGAAGGAGTACAGCAGAGCCCGCGTCTACCTCGATGAGAACTACAAATCCCAGGAGCATTTCACAGTGAGTGCCGTTTGATAGATTTTATCGGCTGCTGTGTGGATTTACCCCAGTTGTGAAAGCGCTCCTGCCTCATTTCCATCTCTGCCATCCCCTCTCTCTCGTCCCTTGTTTTTCTGATGGTTGCCCTCTGTTCCCCTCGTTCTTCCTCACTTATTCTCTAAAGTGGTCGAATGATGTGTATCAGTGAAAGAGATGCAGGAAGTGCTGAGTTAGTATAAACATGGTAATGCAGAAACTTTAACAAAGCTGATAAGCGCTTCTACTTATTAAACAGGAGTAGTAAGAAATATTCTTGGTAAATTTTTGCTCTTGTAGCTGTTTAAGAAAAAAAAGATCTTCTACTTTTCAGCCACAATATTGATAGTATTAATAAAATCTTGATTTCAGTGGGTGGCATTTGAAGGTGGTAAACAAACACTGCCTGTTTAAGGTGTAATGTTTTCTTGCATCAGTGCATAAGTTGATGTCAATCAGTCAACGCAGCTTAAATGGCAGTGACAGCTTTGACTGTTCACTTTATTTTCATTGGCTCTCTTGCATGAATTACATGCTAGTGATGACTGGATTTCACTGGGATTATGCTAAATGCTAAATATACAATATTCAGTTTCCTTGCTAGGAGGCAAAGTGCCATTCCTGTGCACTCCTTCAGCAGTACACCTATGATAAATACACAGAAAAAAGGAGTGTTTGTTATAAGCTTACATCTGTTGTGATAGGGATGGCTAATTAGCTCAGTCATTTGGTCTGATTCTATTTTTATTGTTCAACGTGAAGATTTGGTACTGGATTTAATCATCTTTAATACACTTAGGATGTGTAGCTGATGCAGTGGGACAGAGAACCATTCACACCTATGGCGATTTAGAATCACCAGTTAACCTAACCTGTGCATGGCTTTGGACTGTGGGATGAAGCTGGAGTACCTGGAGAGAGCTCACTCAAGCACAGGGGGCCCAGACCTCAGACTAGTTGCATCAAAGTAGAACTCCATAATCAGACAGTTTGTACCCTAAAAATTTTTTTTTCTTTTTTTTTTAATTCTCGTTACCTTATCTTGAACCCTTTGGATTATAATTTTCATGAATCGTTACATTTTAAAGCTTAAAAGTTCAATTCAGTTTTATTTATACAGCGCCAAATCACAACAACAGTCACCTCAAGGTGCTTTATATTGTAAGGTAGACCCTACAATAATAATACATACAGAGAAAAGTGCAGAGAGGTCTATTAACACATAGTGAGTTAGAAAGGTGACTGAGGACGAAACACTCAATGCATCATGGGAATCCCCCAGCAGCCTACACCTATTGCAGCATAACTAAGGGAGGATTCAGGGTCACTTGATCCAGCCATAACGATATGCTTTTCTATATGCTTTGATCCACACAACCCCACCACCACCACTGCCACCACCCGCCCTTTACACATCTCATATGAATTCTAATGCTATAATGCGAACATTTGATACGTGTCAGTGCAGAAGCAATTTTGTGATAGGTGACTGAAACAGCGCCACAGTATCCTCCTAAATTAGGACACTGTGGTGGTATTTTAGTCTGCGGTTGGCATTGCTCTGTTTGTTTTCTGTAGATAGAACAGGAACTAAAAAGCTGTCGCACACCGTGTGATATAATTGTTACATATGAGCTGAATCTGTGGAAAAGGACAACCGCAGCGCCTGGTTTTGGTTTGATATGAGTGTATAAATGAAAGCTGGAGTGACGCAGCAGCAGGTGTGACACAGCTTTGCTCCTGCATTCCTACAGCCAAGTATCACCTAATGAGATAGATGACACTAACGCTGTTAACTGCTCACATTGTAGGAATAGCCTTGCTCAGTTTTCCTAACACCTGCAGCAAATGCAGATGACCACAAGATGGCAGTAGAGACCTGGAAATCAGCTGAGCTGGAGGCTGGAAGCGCTTGGGGATTGTTTCAGCACTGATTAGTAAATCATGGATTCCTAAACCTGACCTGGGATTTCTAAACAAAGCACATTTCAATTAAAAACGAAAAAAAAAAAACAGTGGAGAAATTGTCCTGTTTTGTACATGTTTATAAACATATACGACCTTAAAGTGGACACTTATAAAATAACCTTTCTTCTCAATGACTCTTTCCATACCTCCTCCTGCTAAACAGCTGCTGTGACCTCTAGATGGAGCCAAATGCTCAATTGTAACACCAGCAGCAGAGGATTGAGTCCTGTTCTCTCTCCACAGAGAAGGATGTTTTATGTTGTAGCGTTATGGCTGATAGTGACTAGCCTGCAGGTGCATCAGATGAGTATCTCTGCGTTCCCAGGAGATTATGTAGATAGACTATGAAATAACATATGGATGTTGTCCAGTTATGGACTGTGCCCCCAAACCCGGTTTGTCTGTGATCGCTGCCTGCGTCTATCTTGGATCTCCTCAGTACTTTGAGCGTTATCGCCACGCTACACTGCACCTCCACAAACGCTCATAAATCACAGCACCCACTGAGTCACATTTGCTCTTTTCAAAAAAATATTACAAACACTGGCCTTTCCAAAATCTAATTATCTGCCATTTCACATAAGCGCCGCTAATATCCCAGCATTATGATCTGTTTATTTAATGGTGTTTGTCTATGGATTAACCTTTTTTCTTTTCTTTTTTTTTTTCTTCCTTTTTTGTATTTTCATTTTCCTCAAATACAGACGGCAGCTTGTGCTCGTCTTTGTGAGTCAGTCAGCGGAAAGAGAAACATCTGATGTGCTTTCGATGATGTTGATATTGAAATCCTGGCAACAGTAAATATGAATAGACTCTCCAGTCTTTCTCACACAGGGCTTGCCATTTAGCTCTGATGACATCACCCCTATTTGTTTTCTCAGTCTTCGATCTTTTTTTTTTTGTTCCCTCCTCCCTGTGCTCTGGGGATAATTGTTTGTTGTCTGCCCCGCCTGTCAATTTTCAGATAATGTAAGTGGGAACACATTTCTGGGTCCTGAGATTCCACTCGGTGTGAGTGTGTGCTGCTGTGTTTCCTGT
>VUQG01003574.1:4228-21333 GCA_015106755.1 Etia nguti
GCTCCATTATGGTGATGGATTACTATCTATCATGCACACGCACACACACACACATACACACACAAACAGGTTTAAGATTATCCCTCTCCGATACGTTCCTGTGTTCGCACAAAGAGCTTATAAAGCGTGTCCTGTCCTATGCGCATGTTACAGATACACAAACACACACATTCACTCACAAACGCATCCAAACAGGCAACCCAAGTCCCAGAGCTGAGTATATATCAGACAGGCATTACAGCTGTCATTATCACATGTAAAGAGGTTTCCACACAAACACACACACACACACACGTAGAGGCAGCGATAAGTATGTTGGGTAAGAAGGCTTTTTTTCTCCTTCTGAGACATGGGGAATGGCAGGCAGCAGGAGAAAAAAAAACACACTAACAAAGTCGTACATCTCTCAGCTTAGTGCATGCACTAAACACATGCATATTAAGCGCACATATGCAGCACATGCAAACCTCTACTGCCAATCTGAAACGCAACCTTAATCCATCTTTTATCCTTCCACCCATCTCCCCCCTTCTCCTTCAATCCTCCTCTCAGGATCACCTCCAACCCCATCTCCCTCTCTCCCTGTTCATTTTTGTGTTGGCATATCTGTTTCACATGGCTTTTGGAAATGGGATTGCTCCCCCTAGTCTGTGTGTGAAGCGAGGCCATCTATTTCGTGTGCGGCAGAACCTTATTAATGCAAAAAATCTTCAGTGGCGCTGGACATTGAAGAGTATGAATCATACTAAAATGACTATGAATGGTAATATGACATGAATGTGTTTCCCAGTGCTTTAAAGTCTGTAATGATATCATACTTGAATGTATCATAAAAATGTTAACATGTATACAAAAATCATCCATATTATAAGGCAATGTTTTTTGTGTGTTGTAGTGCGCCCTTGCTCTGTAATAAAACTTTTTAACTGGAGTCTGAACTGTAGGAGTCTCAGTCAGTCTGCTTGTGAAGAGGGAAAGATTTGTACTCTTTCGCTAACATGCTAATGCACTAACTTGACTTCCAGTTTCAAGTTCCTCATCGGATAATAATCCTTCTCTCTCTGGGGATGAGGTCCCCCTGACATCTATTTATCTGGCCTCTGAACTTTGCGTTCCTGATCGTGAAACCATCTATGCTGCTGCTGCGGCAGATGCACTGACACAACTGACAATGACATAAAAAAAGAAAAGAAAAAAACGTTGCCTGCCATGAAAGCTGAGGAAAGTGAAGACTTATGAAGCAGGATATACATCTGGAAGAGAAAGGGTAGAAAGAAGAGGCTGACAGGAAGGAAAAAACGGGAACAAGAGAGGTAGTGAGGGTGAAAGACAGATTGGTTGGTGGTGAAAGTGAATGGAGAAAGAGAAAGAAACAGCTGTTCACTGGAGTCCCTGTGAGGATATAATCAATTGTTTTCACCTGGGGACCAATAAGTCATTGTCTCTCAGTAAATGTCTGCTCAACAAATGAGTGAAGCTAGGTTTGCCCAAAAAAAGAAAAGAAAAAAAAAATCCAGTAGGATTTGACATAATATACTGTGGCAGATGGGATATGATCTATTACAACAGTAATAAATACGATAAGACAACAATCCAGATAAACCACAACATGATTTCATACTGTACCACATAATACCCTACTAAAAGCAAGAAGGGAGAACACAATGAGAGAGTTTGTGTGTTACACTGTCCCTGAAGAAACTTTAGCAAGTCTGTGCGGGAGCTGAGGAGAGATATCTTTGCAGAAAATCAACCCCAGATACTTCACATAAAATCAGTACACAGGCTGTTAAAGGCAAGCAAGAATGAAGCCAACATAATATGTTTACGTTTCAATCTATTCCTAAATGAAAATCATAAAATGTTCATAACATTTCAGAATATTTGTAACAATAGAATATTTATCCATCCATCCATCCAGTATATTTTTTTAAATAACTGTGAAAACTGTAAGATAATGTAATGTACGATTCAGGACACCCGTGCTGATACACTGTGTAAAATGCTTGTTATTAATGCTTTATTATGAGAGTATGTGATGAAAATATCTTACAGGAAATCTAATTAAAAACGATAACTACACTCTTTGAACATTAAGCTGAAATAATGTATTTTATTGTATGTATATACATACTTGAACATATGTAATATTGTTATTATTATTACTCTATTTACTAAATTGACTACTGAAGTTATTATTCCACTAATATCAGTAATTACATTACATTTATAATTATTAGTTAGTTCCATTAGAAAGAAACAAAAGCAAACAAAAATGTTTTGTTCTTTTTAAATTTCCACAAACTTGGGCGACAATCAGCTAATTTCAAATTGTTTGCAGGAGGATAAAATGGTGGACCGGTCTACAGCTTTAGAGGAGACATTAGTTGGACATTAGTTTTATTTTTATTGCACAAAAGGATAAGGACACGATGCAAGTATTGCAAGTATTAGCGCAGAAAACATGCAAACACAAAGCTAGCCGAGAGTGATTTTTTAAAGCGTAGTGAATGCTGACTCCAGCCCAGCAGCCAGACCCTGAACTTCAACGATGGATGAGCAGTCAGGCTGCAGTCTTTGTTTCCACCTGTTCATGTTTCTGCAGTAGAATCATTGCTGAGATCACTTTGAAGTGTCTTTGTGCTGGTTTCATATTTGTGTTCTTATCTAAATACTAAGAGAAAGATCATATGTGTGTCCTCCTTAGAATGGGGATTTGTGTTGGTGTGTGGGGCTGTAGCCTAAGATTTATATTGTTAACTGGTAATAATATAAACCTTACTTACCTTAATGCATTACTTTTTTTTGAGTAACCTCAACATTGGTCACCATCTTGGTGTTTTGACTGTGAATGTGAAATTGGACACTCATTCTTCCACAGAATCATGAAAATGTGCGACATAGAGTTAATGTTTTATTCAGGATGGCCTCGAACTAGCAACTGCACCCATGAACTCAAAGCTACATCCTTCTTTTATATTGTCTCACTTCTAAAAACCCTGTTAAGAAGTAAAGAGTCTAGTTTTTAGCAGCAAGACTTACAGTTTGTTTACTCATGTTGTAAATTCATCTTCATGTTAGGTCAACAAAGTGACACTATGAGTGCAGCGGTTGTCGTTTTTTTGACAGTCCCTGTGTTAGTATGCAAAATTGCAAAGTGACGCCTTGTGCGTTAATTTTGTGTAAATCTTGTATTCATAATTTTGACCACTTACTGTAATCAAATAGAGTGACTCCAAAATAATGCCCTTTGCCTTTTCAACCGGTGAGGTAAATAAAAGCCTCAGTACATTATGTACTTAAATTAAGTACATAAATGCAGAATATGATAGGACAGGACATGGTGCACCACACACTACATTATGTTTTATTTTGAAAAGGCATGCAGTGGAACAACAGAAAACAAGCTAACACTCTTTACAATAACACAAAACCAGCACTAACTGTGCAAATCCCTGTGCTCAATGGCACTTGAACCACTTAGAAACATAAAAATCTATTGTACTAACTGAGCCCAAAGTGATTTCCTGTGACCTGCACTAAGCTGCCATATAAGGGCAGCAGTCCTCCCCACCACCCCCAACACACAGACACACACACACACAAAAATCACTTCCCCTTGTCTCTCATCCTCCCTGCTTAAGGTGAAAGGTCAGCAAGTCTTCGGAAGCATCCTGTGTGGTGATGTTAGGGGGTAATGTTATGCTCCCCAGCAGGACAACACGATCACACACACACACATCCGCACACAGTCATACAGAACATTCACTCCCTAACCTGTCTGACTGGCTGGTCAGTCGGCTTGGGGGAACTAATTGTTTTTAGATTAGGCAACCTGAGGAGAAGCTCCGGAAGGGAGGACAGGAGCAAAGAACGGCAGGAGAAGAGAAGGGAAGCGCGGGGCTGTAAATTAACGATGCGACGGATATTTAGTTTCCACATGGGGTTTGATGAGAAAGCTGCAGACACGTTTTTCAGTCTCTAGGTGCCCCTCAACTTGGCCACACACATACACACACACACACATACACACTTCAGTCCCAAATGTATTGTGTTGCATTTTCTAAAGTGTCCAGTTGTCCATCCAGTGAAATTTCAATGATACCCACCTCTAAGAGCCACTCTGCAAAACAAACCACTCAATAAGCTGGAGGTAATGGAGACTGCAGGTCAGGCTTTACAGCAATATCATTACCATACACACACGCACACACGCACTCTCACAGCCCCATTGTCTGGGCAGTACTTATTAGTGCCCATGCTAACAGAGTTTGTCCATAAGTGACCTTAATTAAGTGGCTAGCACCATTAGCAGCCGAGCTAAGAGGCTAAGAGCAATCCATCTGCATGTGATTCTGTGTGTTTTTATGATAATGGCTTTGTTGAGGTGTGTACCAGAATACTAACGACCGGCTGCGCGCAACCCGAAATGGATAAATAGGCAGTTGAAGTTGAGTGCTGAAGAGGGGATGGTTTAGATAAGTTACTCATTGTGAAAGAGACAAAAACAGGGAGCAGTGCCGGGGGGCTGCTTTAAATGCAGGTTAGCCCCATTTACAAGCACCAACGCAAGCACACAGCACTCAGCATTTTAAGCCCCTGTTTCACTTTGCCCTATCATTTTTCATTACTTATGAAAACAAGGATCTGAGTCTACTCTCATCAGGTTTTCAGGCATAAAATAGTCATGTTATTGAAATATTAATTTAAAAAACGAGAATTATTAAATATATTTAATCAGTGTCACTGTTAGAATAATTTCTGGCGCTCATAATCACACATCACAAGTTAATGGCGTTCCATCACCTGTCCTCGCCGCCGTCTGTCAGCATGCTGGACTTTGTTAAACTCCTTGATTAAAAGTACAACTCGAATGTTTTCCCATTGGTCGCCGTTGTTGTTTTTGTTGATGTTCCCATGGCTAATGGATTCTCACCCTGCCTGCTTGTAAAGCTGCTAAACTAGGGTCGCGCGGTCAGAAGTCATTGCTCTTTCCTTTGATGTGACCCTGACATCCTGAGAGGAAGAGGAAATGGAGGAGGAAGAGGATTCTTCATGGATTAGTGGTAAAGCACTGCACCCGTACATGCACACGCACACACACACACAGTTAGTAAGGTTCTCAACGTGGCCTAACAATCAATCAGAACAACTTTCTCTTAAAACAAACACACAAGAATTATGACTAGCATTCGTCAAACACACAAACAATCTGTCTCCAGGAAAATGTCTTTCTAAGCAACTAAATCATTATTTAGGTGCACTGGCTGGTTTAGGCTCAGTGGTAATGTCTATCTTGACTGATGAAGCCACATATATGAAGTGTGGGCAGGAAGTGGTCAAGGTGGATGGCGGAAAGTGGCCAATTCTCCCACCAGAGAGCAGTTTTCCTTCCTCCTTCCCGTCTGCAGTTTGGTTTATTCAACGAACTGCTTTGCTTTCTGGAAAAAATGCTCTTTTGATCAAATACAATTAAACCTTTTCTTTAATGAAATCACATAAAATAACTCATACTGAAAAATCTAATAATTTGACAGAAGAAATGTCATTGGTGAGAATATTACTGATATGTTCTATATCTATATAAATGAAATTTGTTAAATATGTTAATGTTTCTTCATAAAGTTGAAATTTGGCTGCATACACCGGGGCTCTTAAAATGTAATACTGGACAGTAATCACGTGTAAACTGAAACACACTGCATATTAAAGATGCTGGTGGGCAATATTAATTAAAAAAACAAAAGCATACACAGTACTACAGTGTGTCAGAACATTAGAACAAACTAGTAAAGCTTTCAAAATTCACATTTCACACCAGCATTTTATTTTTTGATTCATAAATTAGCCTAATGATAGAAGCGCATCATGAAAAATCAGCACTACTTACAGATTGCCATCTTTCTTTTTTTCTAAGCTTTTCAGATAAAATCAAAAAACTACTTCATTTCTTGTTTTTTGTCTATATGTCAAAATACATGTTTAGTTTTGCTCACATGAACTGTCAAAGGCTACAGACATCTTAGTCGCTCTGTGTAGCTTTGAAGTGTTGTATATGTTATTTGAGGCCACTGTTGTAGCAGTAGTCATGGCAAGATGGACAACAGGGAAAGCACAGCCAGGTGAGCCAGAAGAGTTTAGGTGCTGTAATAAAGATCAAAATCAATCTGCAATCAGAGCAGAGCGACAGTAAGAGATGCGCGTGAGTCAGCTAGTTGCTGCTACGCGAAAGCCAGACGGCATGGACAGCACTTAGGCAGGAAGTCTGACACATGCAGCTAAATGCTAACATTGTAACATTAACAAGTTAAGATGCTCACTAATGCTAATGTTATCAGCTACGAGGTTAGCATGCCAGTGTTTGCTAATGTTAAAGCACCTTGGGTCAACTTCTGTTGTTTTAAAGTGTGCTACATGAATACAATGACTGCACTTAAGACTCACAGCATGACTTAAATTTAAAAGTTTGCTGGATTATTATTTTGCGTTTTATGTTCAAATGTAACTGTGCTACAACAAAAGCAAAGTGGAAAACTGGGGAAGCTACAAAGTTAGCTTTGCTACCAATTATAAATGAAGAAATGATGATATTTAGTCTATGTTCCTAGAGAGAATATGTTTTTTAAACATCAGAACAGACTGATGACAAATGATTTCTCTGTCAGGAACCAGAGTTTAAGTCCAGCGCAGAACTAGATCATTTTTATACTTTCGTTATGTTACGCTTTCACTTCAGTTTTCAAATGTCTAACCCTTGTGTTTTTAGGTTTAGCAGCCACAAACTTCTCAGTTCAAATTTAAAGCATGAAGCTACATACGTAAGGTCAGGCAATAAAAATAATCAGCTGTAGGCATTTAATTGGCTTAGTTTCAAATGTAAGAGTTCCCACTTTATAAAAGCTCTGTTTCCTTGGTTGCCACAGTGACACTTTCCCTGAAGACCCTTGAAAAAAATTTCGGCCTGACATTTGTGGTAAAAAAGATTTACAAATTAGAATTTTAAAGGAAAGAAAACCCAAGCACCCACAACTGAAAACAAAGTTGATTTATACCGTTTTTAATATAACACGGCAATGTTTCATGGTTTCTTATTTTTAAAATGTTGCCACAGCACAGAAACAAACCCTGGAGGCTCACGCAGTAGGCAAGTAGTTCTTAACAAAGTGATTAGATCCCAGAAGAATATCAAATTTTCCCTACTACCTCTATGGTCATATGTCCTTCCTCTACTTTATCCACTTTCAGTATCTCTACTGATGTTGTCAAATAAAGGCGAAAAAATAATAGTTTAAAAAGTTACATTTTTAACCGGAAAAGCAGCTAAAAAGTAAGGGAGCGTGTGCTTTCTTTCGGAGGAGGATGAGGCGGCGAGGGTGAAAAGGTGTCCAATGTGTTTTTCTCATTGCAGAGTTCACCTCAGCAGGAACTTCCAAACACTGAAACACTGTTGCTTCAACTGCTTAAACAGCCTCTCTCGCAGCACTTCACACACATTCTCATCTCACCTCTCACCTTCTTCTTCAAAGTAATTCATCATATTTAAATTCATTAGTGGAGCAACAGAGGAAAAAAAAGTCAAAGTGCTTTACATTACACAGAAACAGATACACACCAGATCACACGAATAAACCTTCAAAACGCACTCGCGCACACACACACACACACACACACACACACTAAGTGGGGCTGATTACATTCTCCCCAGGACTTGACTTACATTAAAGTTTAAATGTGTTCAATTTGGACGGTCCCAATATTAGAGTGGAGTATCATTACCCACCTTATTGGATGAGTCTGAGCAGAATAGATTTCTGCTGATGAGATGAAGAGGCCTCAGGCACACACACACACATACAGAACAACACACACACACACACACTCACAGCATAGAGACACGTGGGCCCATGGACAGACGAACAAAGAAAATGTGATGTAAAATGGAATTGTTCCTAATTAACTGAAAAAAATATACTTTAATAAGTATAAACATATTTAAAAATACCGTAAAATTAAAATAAATATTGATATTTTTAAATAGTACAAAGCTAATTTAGATAATTATAAGGCATGTTCCTGTTTGTAACATTGTGATATCATACTACAATGTCCTGCTCATCAAAAACACCAATTAACTATTTAACCATAGTATCCTCAGGCCTGCTGCACACACCCAAAGCTGTAATTATGTCCTTTAGACATATACATCTTTCATACCTTTAGACATAAGCCGTGTTATGCAAGCATCCAATCATTCAGTCTTCTGTGAGGGTGGGGTAGGGTGGGGGGGGCTTTGTTTATTGTCTCTGTTGCTGCTTTTGTCAATCAGTGCAGACACTCACACAGCAGTGTAATTTTGAGCTCTTCACAGTACAGAACAATAATCCCTGCGTTTTTTATGATCCTGTCTTTTCATTTTCACAGAATGTGCATTTGTAGGCTTAATGAGGTGAAGTGTTGCACTACACTGTCAGTGGGTTTTTTGTATGTGTGTTCTGTTCCTGTGGTTGGTTTGTTGGTGTTGCAGCACTAATTAAAAGTGGAGCAAGAATTTGAATTCCCCAAAACTTCTGGTCTAAATAATCTACCAAAGATTTTTAGTCTGCGTGCTTGTGCACTTTTACATGTTTGCATTATTTTCTGATTTCTGATAAAACTCCTTTCATGAAATGAAGTGAAGGGCTGGAACATAAACAGTTATTAGACAGAAACAGAGTTCCCACAAACAAACCTAAACAGACACACACACACAGAGATGGGCTACAGAAATAAACGTTACTGTACTTAATCTGAGAAAATTTGTAAAAAACAAAAAAGACAAAAAACTGTGAAATAAAACCACTACAGAGGTGTAGGTGTTGTCAAAACAATATGGATATTGAAATATATATTTATTAAAAAATTTAGAGCCAGGAAGCTTTTCTATACAAAGTTGTTAGAGGCAGAAATTTTACACAGACATGTTATTAAGGGAGTTACTTTTACTGTGAGATAATATAGTGTGTGGAATAGTTCACTCATTACATTGATTAAGAGATTTAACACAAAGCAAAGACGGTGGGTGGTGCAATAAGGCATAATGTAGGGGTGTCAAACATAAGGCCCGGGGGTCAGAATCGACCCGGCAAAGACTTCAATCCGGCCCACTGGACAGCTTTGGAAAATTTAATGGAAGGGATAATTTTGCAGCTTTTCCTGCTGATAAAGACCTGACCACAGTCATTCATACTACATCAAAGTAGTTAGGGTTAGTAATAGATAAACAATTAAATTACAGAAAAGTTACTGTCTACTATAGAAAGTTTGGTTAAAAAAAAACAAAAAACAAAACAAAACAAAAAAAACCCCCATAAAATTTCATAAACAAAACCTAAATAAATAAATAAATAATAATAAATATGGGATAGTCTGCGTAGAGGGCTAATTTTACATGTTTATCATGTAGAAAAAAACAGGATGTGCTGTTGTAATTGCAATGCTTTAACTTATATTAAGCTATCTCAGGGACTAATTGTGTAGTTAAACACACTGACAGAAAGTGCAGTTTCACTCATCTGGCCTACGTAAGATCAAAGTGAGCTGGATGTGACCCTTGATTGAAAACGAGTTTGACATCCCTGGCATAATGTGAGGAGTAAAATGTACATCTTATGTACCAAAGTGCGCAAAACCCCCCAAAATGCACTCCACAAATATCTGAATAGCTTAATTAAGATTGCAAATTATATCTTATCTATTATAAGAGAAGATAATATATCATCCTTTAAGGAGTTTAAAGGCTGGGAGTTTTAGTGCGCACTGTTTCAATATGATGTTTCCAGATCAAAATAAAAGCCTGTTTTTCACAGTTTTTCTCTCTATCCTCACCATTTTGAGTGTAGGGTACGGTCTTTGTCTTACAATATAAAGCTCCTTGAGGACATGTTGAATTGAATTGAATGAATGAATGACTCTGTAACCTTGGGTAAAAACACAGTAAATTTTACTTGTTAGGTGCACATCTGTGTTTTACACCATCATGCAATCCCACTACGTTAACAGTTCACTTAGAAACATTAGTTTAAAAAAAAACAAGAAAACCAATAAGTGCCAACAGTCAGCAACTACTCTGCGAGCAGTAGTGAAACCACAAGGCAAAATGCAAGAAAAAACTGGAAACAGACACAGTTTGCCCTCAAAATAAACGTTGCACCTTTTGAAATGTGTTAGTTGCAGTGTTAAGGTTCAGCTTTTGTTTTGAAAGCAAATGTCATCGTCGCACTTTTCACAGAGTCACTAGAACTTGGAGAGTGGTTTGCAAATGTTTGCAGCCAAGTCCGAGTCTTCTGTGCAAACCACTGGGAACATTGGCAGCCTTCTCGTGACCAAAGGAATTGCAGGGAGGGTTTTAGTGTAGCACTGTATTCTTTTTTGCAACCAATTTCACCTAGGAACGGCCAGCAACCACCAGCAACCGGTTATCAAGCACACATTGTTCCCTAGTGTAGTGTACACGTGGCTGCCTGTATAATATGGGAATTAGGGTTACTAAATCCTATTAAAAACATTTGAAATATATTATAGTATGAAATGCGGATTAATATTTGATCTGAGAGACTCCTTCCTTTGGGTGGCGCTGTCTGGCCCCTGTGTTAATAGACCTCTCTGCATTGAATCATACTTGTTATTAATCTCTGGCTCTCTTCCACACCATGTCTTTCATCCTGTCTTCCTTCTCTCACTGCAACCGGTTGCAGCAGATGGCCGCCCCTCCCTGAGCCTGGTTCTGCCGGAAGTTTCTTCCTGTTAAAAGGGAGTTTTTCCTTCCCACTGTCGCCAAAGTGCTTGCTCATAGGGGGTCATATGATTGTTGGGTTTTTCTCTGAATGTATTATTGTAGGGTCTACCTTACAACATAAAGCGCCTTGAGGCGACTGTTGTTGTGATTTGGCGCTATATAAATAAAATTGAATTGAATTGAATTTGATACTTTTGTTTCCAAATAAAAAAAATAGCATCTTTAGCTAAATATATAAAGCAACCAACTGACAGTTAAAAGAATCCTTAAAATATCAGTTTCAAATCTGGTTTCCCAACTTTTACAGTTTTACTAACGAACACGAAAAAGTTAACATTTCCACTTACTCAACACCTAAATGTGGGACTGTGTGACTGAATTAAAGGATGGTGCTGATGTCTTTGGTCGTAGCTCCAGAGAGTTGCATCTTACAGTGCAGAGTGAGAGAAGTAATGGATAGACAGTCTGGGGAAAAAATTCTGACAGTTTCAGAAATTTAGGTCACAATGTGACTGCTACAGCGACCAATGTCATTGACCGAATAGATGAAAGTAATAGCTACATAAAATATGTTTGGGATTCCAACAAAGAAGAAAATGTAGTTCAGATGTTGAAACTGAAGGTTATTTGTGTGGTGGGTCCTCCAGCTGAAGGGTTGTAGAATCCTGACAGATAGCCTGGGAAAAACAGGCATGCATCTTGGCCCGATTCAGCAGATTAGATTATCAGTCGTCCAGTCTGCATGCATCAAACTTGATGTCTTGCACAAGATTATTAGATATATGTTGCACAGTGTGGTTTAGAAGGAATTTATAAGATTTCTGAAATTGCACAGTGTGTAGGCCTTTTAGCCTAGCAGCTAAGGAATGATCCAGCTGTGAAGCATGAATGAAGCAGCTGATGCTGTTCAGCCAAGTTTGACTTCAGTCCTCTGCCTAAATGCAGTCTTCTTCTTCTTCTTTAAGTAAACTAAGGAAGTAAATTGCTGCAGTGTGAATATATCTTTTGTTTGCAAAGAATTAGTAATATTAAACTGAGGAAGCGCTTGTATATTTTTGATCAAAATGCAATTCTAAGATATTTGCGTACTGTAGATCCTAATTTATACATGAAAAACAGTTGAGTAGTCAAGTCAACTGACACAGAGACTGTTTACCTGACAAACACACAGATAAACCCGACATTGTTTCCTTTTAATTTAAATTTTGAATTTTGATCTCATGGTATTAATATGTAGAAAATTGGCAGAATGTATTTTTAAGTTTATATACAGATACCTGCAAACTTGGCGCATATATTTAAATAATCCTCTGAAATTAAAATGCAGTTAAACGAACATTTAGTATTCAATTTCATGGAAACAAACATTATGTTATGCTCCGCCCAATTTATTCTTGCCTCTTGAACAAAAGACTTTTCCTGTAAGCTTCTTTACATTTAACCTAATAAGCGGGGATCTCTTCTTGTTGCTGTGATGAATGATTTCTGTGTTTATACAGGTAAAAATGGTCATTTTTAAAATGCACTGTGTATAAGTCTTACAACACTGAATGATGCATAGGTTATATGTGACAAATGCATTTCAGGTAGCAATAGGGCCTTGCAAATGGGAGTCGGTATCACATGAAGAGATCACACACTTGCAGAGACACACGGTGACAGATCAGTGGGGACTGGATAATACAGGGTGGAAGTCGCAAAAATGAACTGTTCTCAGCCGTCTCCTTCGCTTTTTATCCACTTAGGACGGCAACGAAGCAGCGGTTTTGTCCTTCCCTCACCTCCACCGCCTCCTCCGCCGTGTCGCAGTCCACCTTTTAAAATAATATCTGCTTCATTTTCTGTTTCCAGCCTTCCTCCCTCTATACCCACTGCTTTCGCTCTCTCCCCCCCTAACCGTTATCTTTTGGTCTCCTGTCCCCTCCTCCCCCATCTCCTCCCACCTCCTCAACCTCTGTCTTTCTTCCTTCTTTCATTTGCTCTCCACTCTTTCGTTGCCTCTCCTCACTTTGAGCGAAATAGATTTTCAATTACGTGCTGAGTGCCTGGAAGCTTCTATATTTCCCAACCTGACCCCAATACAGCTGAAGTGACACCCCACGCACCAGAAACACACACAGACACACACTCACATGCGTAAATCGACACAACGCACACGCATCTGAGACACACTTCCGCCTCCACTTACAGACTAATGGAGTGGAGGAGAGGCTGGAGAATGTCTTCAGTGTCCTGGACAAACCTGGTAAACTACCTGACACACACCAACTCTCCATGAGACAAAAAGAAAGAAAAAGCAAAAACAAGTAAGATAAGATCATACTTTTTTCATACTTTAAATGTGTGTTTTATACTCTGTGTTAGACCCAGGAGCGACACAAAGCTCTCTTTGAGGAGATTAAAGTTAAAGTGGAAACTGAAATTACGCATGTGTCCCACATATTAGGTAATCAAAAAATAAACAGAGAGTTTACATACTGGTAGAAAGTCAATAATAAGAGCAAGCAGAGAAAAAAAGCATCCTAGTCTCTAAAGGTAAAGGAATTGAAACAAACCTTTCATTTGTCGTCCAACCCTGCCTAAAGGCAAAAATGTTCATACCTGAGTTTAGACAAGTTGGCAATTTGACAAATGTGTCATCACAGAGAGGGCTGACGTGGACATTTGTTATGAATATTATTAGTGTAATTGGCATTTGCAAAACCTGGTTGTACAAAAAAAATGCACACTGCTCAAAACTCTTCTTTGCTGAAATGTAGCTGTGCAGAGAGGTTTCGATCAGCGTTTGACAGGCCAGCGAGTATTTCATCTCTGCTTTCTGATGTAAAGTTTTGTAAAGTATTTTTGAATCTAATAAAAATGTGACATACATCCATATTCTTAAACAGCCTTATCCGACAGCAGTGGTGGGGGAGCTGGAGTCTATCCCAGCTGTCACAAGGTGAGAGGTGGGGTCCTTCTAAGGTCTAGCACAGAGAGACAGACAAGAATTTGTACTCAAATTTACTCCAACGTCCAATTTAAAATCACCAGTTAACCTAAAATGTCTCTCTTTAGACTCTGGGAGGAACCATGCAGGCACAGGGAGAACATGCAAACTCCAGACAGAAAGGCCTCAGCCAGCTAGTGGATTTGAACCCAGGACCTTCTTGCTTTGAGGTGACAGGAACAAAAGGAAAGTAATACATACAGGGATCCACACTATGCTACCGAGGTGAGACACCAAAGAGATATAACCAGACAGCACGGTGAAAAAAAGATGTAAAAGGACAAAACACCATACATATACCAAATATTTCTGACATTTTATACATCTAGGCTGATAATTATAATTAGTTGACTTTTGTTTTTATCTGAAATATTAGTAATAAAATGAGAGATAGAGATTAAAACTAGGGATAAAAAAAAACAACAAAAAAAGTCTCATCTGCCTCTGGAAGGGAACTTTTTTTTCGACATTAACATTACATTAGTTTTGTAATAAATAAAAAACAAACACTTAGCAGTACCAAAGTCAGAAAACCTTTGCACCAATTAAAAGCCTCCAAGATCGTGACCTTCCTGTCTCACACACACACACAACACACAACACACAACACAGTGCTTTCACACAGTTTACAAATGAACAGGACAATCATCACAAGAGCCATGAACAGATAGCTGTTAAAGACAGAGCAGAGCTCAGTTCAGTAACAAGGAGTCGCTTTACTTACAGAATATAAAGCGTGTTTGGTCATTAGTGTCACCGTCATGCAGAGCGAATGTATATTTAAAGCTAATTGTCATTGATAACAGTCAGCTCCCAGTCTTGAAACAGCATTCTTTCAACTAAAACATATGTTCACACCACTGGAAACATGTATCAGTCCATCCCTTATAAAACACAATCTATTATATAGAGTGGGCGTCAAACATAAGGCCCTGGGGCCAGAATCAGCTCAGGAAAATCTCCAATCCGGCCCATTGCATGGCTTTGAAAAATGTGAATGAGGGTGTAAGTTTTAGACTTAATTTACTACAGCAGCATTTCTTTATGATGCAGAAAAACTGAGACATGTGGTGGAAATTGCACTTTTCTGATATTCAGATGTCTCGGTGATAAAATGAGTAGTTAAACTTATTTACTGACAGAAAGGGGAGTTTAACGAGTCACGCATTGAGAGGTGACAGTTGTTGTGATTTGGTGCTATATAAATAAAACTGAAATTAACTGATCTAAAATGGTTCGGCCCACTTGAGATGGGCTGTATGTGGCCCACAATGTAAAATGAGTTTGACATCCTATTTTTATTTTATGTTCAAAATTAATTACTAATTTCTCTATACTGGGCTTTGGTGCCACCCATAGCTTCATCCACTGCCTGAAACAAGCATCTTCCATTGAAGGGGGAGTGGCTTTAGTCCACGCTTCTACTGATTGGCTCCTCTTTGCAAACAGGAGGTTTGTACAGAAGGTGGAGTGGGGCCAGGAGCAGGAAAAGTCAGAACTTCTGTCTCACAGGGATTTCTTGTCTGATCTTATTTTTAGAAACTCTGGAAATGCTGCTTAACTTTCCCCCACAAATATAACATTTGACTACCTCCCCTGTACACTTAATGACAAGTTTTGACATCTCAGTATATATGAATAAAAATGTGTTTTGACGACCATTAGAAAAGTTTCCGGGATTTTCCCGAGGGTAGCTGCATAGGCAGACACACACTTTAATTAATTTTGTTCTATAAGAGGAGCTGAAATATGATATAAACTGCTCAGTTTAAGGGTTATTTACAATTCACAGCTGTGATGTTCACAATGATCGTAACGGTATGTACGATGGAAATAAGGAGAAGGATAATAGATAAACATCAGAGTTTACAGGCCAAAAAAGTGAACTTAAAAGAAAAACATTTAAAAGATTATTTAGATTTAAAACATGCCATTTCAATCAATTTAAATCAAAAAGTAAATAACAAATGTTCCATGTTTAAAAGAGGTCTCACAATAGAACCACTGATCTGAAGCAACAACAAATGCTGCCACAGGCCAAGTGGTAACACACAAAGTGACAGC
The DNA here is from genome assembly GCA_015106755.1 of Etia nguti. Classification (NCBI taxonomy): domain Eukaryota; kingdom Metazoa; phylum Chordata; class Actinopteri; order Cichliformes; family Cichlidae; genus Etia; species Etia nguti. The sequence goes on from VUQG01003574.1 coordinate 20,056, forward strand.
TGACTTAAAAAAATAGATTTAATCATTCTCACACACCTCACTTATTAAAGCTGATTCAAAATGCAAGACATCACTTTAAATACAGCTGCTTCATAATGCTGGCTCAATTACCACACACACACAAACACACACACACACACACACACACTGAAGCGGGATGCACGCATTGTAACCCAACAAGCGCTCCATATAAAGAGTGCCGGAGGTGAGATGTTGGCCTCGGGGCATGTTCAGCGCGTGGAGCAGCGCACGCCGGCCACCTACATCACACACATACGCACAAAGCGACTTCCTCCCGTGCTCCACACACACAGCCAGGTTCTCACTGTAAAAGGGGGCAGGATACTGCACGGGTTACCACATAAAAAGCCTCTGTTCCAGGCGGTCAGAGTCTATTAAAACAGCTTGTTCCTGTAACAGAGAGCGCTGACACGACCTTTACAGCCAATTGGAAATTACTATGAAATTATTGTCATGAATTAGCAAATGAACAGAAGCCACGTACCCTCGATTTCAGTTTGAAAACGAGGACGAAAGTGGCGCTGCACTCATGTTCAAAAAGCCGCCCAGGCACAAGGATCAAGTCGTGAAGCGTTTTCCAAATGTTCTTTTCCGGTCCCGTTCTCTCTGAGTCATTAAACGTGTCCAGTAAATCCAAGCAGCAGCCACATGGGCAATGTTAAATTTGTCTTTTGCATGGCAAAGGACCACAAATAGACATTTTTTTAAAGCCCTGTGTGATAGCAGAACCCCCCAAACATGCACAGAACAAAAATCAGAATTTCCTGTTAAATATTTTCAAGTACAAATTAATGTCTAGTACGGTTGTAAAATGTGTGTGTATGTGCGGGTGCGTGTGTGTGTGGGTAGGCGTGGTGCTGCTTTGTTAAGGCCTGAATGAGTTGTTGATGGGTACAGCAGCTTGGGTCTCTCAGGGGATGAAGGGGGAGAAGAGGAGGAGGAGGGTATGGGTAAGTTGATAATTGCAGGGGAACTTGGACTCAGTCTGTCAATGTGCAGCCCCCCCATCCTCCCTGCCCAAACACACACATTGACACACACACACACACACACACACACACACCAGCTCTCCCTTTGAAGGGGAGGTCCCTTGATTAGGCCACTTAAACACAGTGTCCCCCTTCCCCCCCTTTGTCTGTCTGGCTCTCTGTGCGTCTGTCACCAACAACTCTCTCTCGCCACGTCCAGTCTACGACTTCCTCTCCACCTACTTTCATTTTTTTTTTTGCTGCTTCTCTTTGCTTCTTCTTCATTTCC
>VUQG01003575.1:0-11323 GCA_015106755.1 Etia nguti
ACATACACATCATGTGAGCTACATATATAGATACACACACTTTTTTAAACCACCAAAATTGGGAAGCTACCTACTATTTTGGGCTTACAAAACCCAAGAGAAAGCGCTGCGTTTGAGGATCACATGACTGATTTCTGTTTACTCACTTCATAAATAACTGCTTATACTGACAGCCTGGTATTTAAAGGCTAATCTGCAGTTTGAATGACTATAGTTAAGAGCTGTTAAGAGAAGCTGCCCTGACAGTCTCCTCATTCAGTCAATTACCAATGTGACCCTTGATATTACCTACCTAGCTGAAGACCAGGCTAAATTCTTTGACTTCCTGAGAGGAAAATGGAAAACTGGGCTCAGAAGTCTGGTTCAGAAGTCAGCCTGGTTCTAAATGTTTATCTACATCCAGTTCTTCGTGGAAAATTTTAATCAATTTATCAACTGGAGGCCAGTTCTTGGCTAAATGCCATGTGAGCTGTTTAAACAGTTCATACACCTGCTATTGTTTTACCCACATATCCTGTTGTGTGTGATCATGTGAGCTCTAAACCAGCATATGCCCACTCACGCCTGCATATGCCTCTGAGACAGAGATGCACACTGAAGTGAAAGACAACCACAAGTCCCACAATACCGCAGGACTGTTTCCAGCAGTTTGGCAAATGATGCTACAATGGACAATAGCTTTTGTTCAAATCTTATCTGTCTTCCCTTCAAGTGAGTAATAAAGCCATAGAGGTGACCTATGAAGTCTTAGAGTCCCCTATTCTTACTTCACATTTCCAAGTTTGAGTGATGACACTTGGCAAAGGCTTGACACTCATGCGAGATAAACCAAACACTCTACATAAATAAAGGAAGGGCTGTCATGAGATAATGGGAAATTAGTCCAGCTAGGGAAGTGTCAAGTTGAGTGTTTGGGCTACCCTACACTCACATAATACCCTGAAACTAATAACAGAACAAGTATTATAACTGTCCCAGAATTTCTCAGTTGTGCATTATTTGTTCATCCCACTCAGGGTGCGACTCATGCAGAGAGGGGGGGGGCATACCCACATCCTCTACGGGAAATGACATCATCGACAATCAGATGTTTGACATATGATGTCAAATTCCCGCCCCCCAAAAGCTCCCCAGCACCTAGTAGACTGGACTCAGATGTTTTAAGAAACGTCACACTGGCTCTGGCTCACTGCACATTGCTTGTGCAGTTTCACTTGCACTCTGAGCTGGGAGGAGCAATGTACTCAATGAAACACTTGAAGATTGAGCTGTCCTTGGCTCTCTCTGGGTTTGAAAGAATACCCTAGAATCAGTTTTCTATTTACTTTTATTCTGCTGTTTTTGATTATTTCTACATTCTTGCCAGGTAATGCAGTTAAACTGCATTAACTGGTAAAAGACCCACAAGGGGAATACTTCTGAGTCATCTGAACTTTTCCTGGGGGGCATTTTTGTTGGGTTAGGACATGAGCTGAGTAACAAATATAAATGTGATTAATAATACTTTGGGAGTGGCTGTGGAGGTTTCCCCATAATCTCTTCATTATCTGGATCATGGACTTGAATTAACCAACTCTACATAAGCCAGTCTAGTAGTGCCAAAAAGTATGTTACAATAGTACAAAATTGATAACCACGCCTTTAATCCTTTGTGATAGGACTATATAAGGCCTGCTCACAGGTAGCGGATGAGGGAGTTGGTTCGCCATGCCAAAGGACATGAAAATCATGGCTCCATGCTGCCTAGCAATATAGCCTTCAACTATTTCTAGGTTCAAGAGGCCACACTGGTGAGACAGGGAGAAAATGGTCAGCCAAGAGTGACTCTGCCAGGTGGAAAAGAAGATCATTTGATTGGTAGGAAAGGGAAAGGCTAGTGGTAAAAGGTGTTGGAAAGCACCTTCCAACCCTTTGCTTTATATACAAGCTACATCTGTCATCTATTGACACAAAACACCGGCATTCTTTTAAGATGATGAAAGAGGTAAAACCCTCACAGACTTGGCTCATTTGAAAAGATTGTGCAACAGCATAATGTGAGAATGTACCTTGAAACGTATCATACATGTGAGAACATGTAAGAGTGCCTTTAAAATCAGGGCTGCTGTGTATTTATGACAGTTTCTCAACACACAACAGGATTAAAGTGAGAGTTCAAGACAGCCCCATTCATTTCATTTCATTCACAGAGTAATGAATAACCCTGGGAGGTGGGGGTCATATAATTTTTCATATTAATCTCTTTGATAGAATGGAGTCCTGCTTACTGGCTTTACCTGTTGAGAAATGCGTTGCCAAAGGCGTTGAGCTTGCGGAAGGGCTTCTTGGGATCGACAACCAGGGCATTACCCGGTATCACCCCCTCCTGTTCCCCGTGCATCACCGCGATGAAAGAGTCCGTTGTCGGCTCCGGGCCAATCCGCATACCGGGGAAGTCCTGCTCCATGAGGTGCCGGATAAACGTGGTCTTCCCGGTGGAGTACTGGCCAACCAGGAGAACCATGGGCTTGTTATCAAAGTCGGCATCTTCGAGGGCTGGGGAGTGGAAGTCGTGGAATCGATACGTGTCCTCTAGCGGGAACAGTTTGGTCCGGTAAAGCCGCCGCAGTCCCTCCGACACGTTCTGAAACAGCTCGGGATCCTTCTTCAAGTTTTTCCTGAACATGGTTGCTTCTTTTCGCCCGTACTTGACACGAGGGTTTCAGTCTCCCCTTTAATAAGTATCGAATTTAGAGGTGTGGGTCCTCACACCGCCGAGAGAGTAGCTGCCTGCTGGTATAAAGCTACAGACTGGGCGAGGCTGAAGTTTTTGTCCCCACCCTCCTCTTTGCTAGCTAGCCAGTAGCCACGCAACTGCGAAGTCAGTCATTCAAGGAGGACTCCTTTTTCACTGGACGTTACCTAAAGTGACACGACACGACACGCCACCATAAACACTAAGCTGTGGTCAGATATATGCAGTCAACTGCTGCTTAAATGTAAGACAGTAAAACCTCTTATTGCCTTGCCAGCCGACTAGCCACCTGCTGACAGTTTGTGAACCGCAGAAGAGGACTTATGCCGGAAACAATGCAGAGGCTTTTATTTCACAATAAAAGCCTGTGCACGCCAAGTTCATACACATACAGTAGTGTGAAAACGCGCTCGCCACCTTCCCGATTTCCTATTTTTTTGTATGTTTGACATGGTTAAATGTTTCAGATCGTCAAAGGAATTTAAATTTTAGACAAAGATAACACAAGTAGACACAAAATGCAGTTTATAAATGAAGGTTATTATTAATAAGGAAAAAAATCCAAACAAAAACAGTAAACAAATAAACAAAGAGAATGTAGTGGCAGTTATTTCTATATATAGAAAAGGCATATGATATGAATGTGGAGAGAAGGTCTACTAATTAATATTAGGGAAAACGGTATAAATAGTCGAATGTTGCGATGGATTAAGGACTTCTTAATAGACAGACAAATACAAGTAAGGATAGTGAGGGTTTATTTGGAAAGTCTGTTAGTGGAAAATGGAACCCCACAAAGGAGGATTGTGAGCACACTATTTTTTTAATGTTGCTAAATTATTTGTTTAGGGATGTAGAGGGTGGAATCGGGTTCTCACGTTTTGCAGATGATGGGGGCAATGTGGAGAAGAGGAAGAAATTTAAAATGTATTATAAAGAAGCTACGGGGAGCAGTTGCAGAAGTGGAAAAGTGATCGCATAACTGGGGGGTTTAAATATTCGGTTGATAAGACTAAGATAATGTTTTTTACAAGGAAAAGAATTAGTGATGAAATGAAGCTCAAACTATATGGGAAAGAGTTAGAAAGGGTAAAATAATTTAAGTTTTGTGGGTTGTGGTCTGATGAAAGGGTGACATGGGATGCACATATTCAAAAGATGGTGGATAAATGCAAAAAAGTGTTAAATATATTGAGGTGCTTAGTTAAAAGGGACTGGGGAGTCGACAGAATTTCCTTGAAAGCCATATAAGGTTAATTAATTGGGGCATAATAAGGCAGAAAAGGAAGGAAAAGTGGGAAAAACAATGGGACAGATAGAGAAAATGAGATCATAGAACAGGTTTTACTGCATTGTGCATTGAAATATGAATCCAAAATCCAAAATCAAATAGCAAAAATCTCAGAGATGAAAAAGTCCCATATTTCCAAAAAACACAAAAATAAAACCCACAGATTTTTTAGGATTAGAGTCATGTCTTCTCAAGAAACACTTTCACTTTGCAAAGGTGCATTAAAGTCATCTCCACAGGCAACACAAACAGGGAGTCCCACATCCTCCTGCATACAGGCTAGAGAGCTAGTGCAACAGTCTAGAACACGGCTCTATCACAACTTGTTTTAAGTATACCGTCCCCCTTCACCGCAACATCCACAACAGACAGATTTTACACAAAGAGAATGCCAAATACCCAATAATCCATACTAGGAGGATGTATTTAGACAGAGAGAGAGAGTTTGAAGAACTGCCTTTAAACAGGAGGCAACCCTGAGGCTCACCAATGCTGGGTGAAATCCAAATGCTTATAACTGCAGTGTCACCAGACAACCTCTCTATTCTCTAATATTGTTTTACTAAGCTAAACATTTTCTTAGTGTCCCGATGCCACTATGAAAGTGTATTATGCTAAATGTGTTAGTTATGAACAATAACCCATATGAAAACTTAGATGAAAGCATTTGTTCATTTATGTATGAACTAGTGAAGCTTCCAATAACATTCACTATGAATTAATATTCACTATATTGTGTTTATATGCGGTGTTTGTAGTGGAATTAGTGTTACTTATAATTTGAAATAACTACATCAAATTGCAAACAGTGATTTAGTTTTGGTTTGACTTTTCATAATAATGATTGTGTTCTCAGACTGAGTGATGAGTATTTTTTTTATTCTGTTTTCGGTTTGTTGAACTGAAAAAGATCTTGTTACGATATCTTCCTGTAAACACTTACAGGGTTTACAGGAAGATCCCCCAAAAAGTCATTTTTTTGTAAGGGACCTTTTAGTCTATCACCATCACTGATTGATGTCAGGGAAAGTCCCTTATCCTTCTGACCATTTACTACAAATGATGCTCTTGTATTCACTTTTACTTTTGGTTTTCATTTCAGAAAGCCACATAAAGCCATGCCATACAAATCTTAATCTTTGTGTTTTATGCATGAAAAAGTCTTATAAAAAACAGAAACTTCAACTGAATTCACAAGAATTGTTTAATTTATTGCAGCCTTCACATAAATCACCATGAAAATTAAACTAAACAGAGAAACAAGAAACCGAAAGTGTTGCTGTTCATGAGCTACAGAGAGTCCCAGCAGTGTTTGCATGACAAGAGGTGTCCCTCCACAGATAACAGCAGCTCCACTGGAAGCCACAGTTTTTCCATATGGAGATGCTGTTACAGCTGGTGAGACCCAGAGAAAAACACAGCTGAGAGCACCAAGCCAGACCACGGCATTGGATGTACACTTATTCTGCTGGCATCTTCTATTTAAGTGTTTTTCCTGTCATATATTCAGTTGGCAAAACTGAATATAACCAAAACTTACCTTAAACCTCTCCTCTGGGCTTCCCTGTTTTTGTGGGACTACCACTACAGTCTGTATTTGTTGTAGTCTTGACCAGCCAGACAAGCATTTCAGAGTACTGCATACTGGAGGGGGGTGGCAGCACCGTGGTTCACTTTTAAATTGTATGAATTAATGCTGCCCTCTTTTGGTTATCTGTTTCTGACTACATGAACTTAAATCATTTTTATTACACAAGATACTTCAGTTCTCATATCACAATACCACCCACACCCAATAAAGACTTAGTATCATCCACTATTTTATCTTCTAATCTTGGCTTTTACTGCCTCTAAGATTACATGTGTCCCTTCTGACGCCAATAAAAATCAGGCTCATTCCCTCCAAGAACACATGCTCCTAGAAGTTAACAATGGTTGCAGTAACCCTAGTAAAAAAATGTAGCTCTATTGTCATATTTCTTTTTATATTAGGTGTTGAAATGGTCTTTAACACAAGTGGTAAACAGGATCGAACATCATTTTCTTGTGTGTAGCTCATCTTCTTCCCAGAATCTCACTGAATATCCTCGCTGAACTTTGACCTTTAACCCTCTCCTGTAAAAAAAAAACAACAAAAAAAACAGAGAACCATAAAGCAATATAAGGGCAGACTGGAGAGAACTTCACCCTTATTGTCTCTTTCGACTTTGGCCGCCCTGTCTTATATCGTTAACAGATAATTCCATTATGAAGGCTCATTAGCGTCTTCAGATAATGTGCATCGAGAGGCCGAGCACGGAGACTAGAACAAACTTGGTCTGGACAGAGATAGGTGACGTCAGGAAATCAAGTACCACATATTAAACCAACATTTTTAATGCGGGCAAATCCTCACGCTTATCATCTCAGAGTTAGATCCTGCAGAAACTGAAATGTATTCATACTATAATAATTTGTTATGGTTTCTGAACAGGTACAATATTGTCTTTGTTACCGAAATGACACCAAAGCTGAGTACATCTCTGCAAATTACACACATGTTCACACAGAACGTGTTTGCTTTTGACGGCACTTGAATTCACTATAAACGAATCATCTAATTTGCTTAAAATATCCTCTGTGATCAACTGTTCTCATTTTAACATACATACAAATACATATTACAGGATTTGTCCTACAGTGTGCAAGTAGATTAGATGCATGGTGAAATAAACTGGTCTTGTTAATCTCCTGAGTTAGTTTGCTTTATAGAATGTAAAAGAAAAGTTAATACTTACCCAGTAAAAGCTGCAGGGAAAGCTTATATCAGTTATTAATTGTGAAAGGAAAACACAAGACAAGTGGAACCCAGATAAAAAAAGAACAAAAAAAAAATGGTAGGGAAAAAAAGACAAACGAATAAATAGTAAATAACAGCGTTTTTAAAAAAAAGACGCCCAGCAGTGAGCGGAGTCTCTGAGTAATGGTAGGCTTGTGAATGAGGGCTGCTTAAGACTACGTGGGGGAGAGAAAAATTAATCATTACACTTACTGTAAATATGTAACAAACCCAACCTGCACATAAAAGTCAGCAAATTACATTGTGTTTGAACACCCACGGAGACACGCAGATGAGATGAAATCATACATGCAGCAGAGCAGCCAATAAGATCATCAGACCTTCCCATCAGGCCTCCCCCACCCCTATTCATCCAGCAGACATAATTCCTCTGCTGACACATTTCACTGAAAGTGCATATCCCTCCGTCTCTCTCTCACTCACTTTTACTGGGGCAAAATTTATTCAAATCACCTGATTAAATATCTAAATGGAGAGAACATTATGAGATTATTTTAAAGAAACGGTTGATGAATAATCAAAATTTGGGCCAACTCCATCAAGCTGTACTGTTTATTCTGGTTTTGGAAATCTATAAAATCCAAATCTTTTGAAGTGACTGCAAGATGATATATGATTTTTATTTTAAATGATTTGTAAATTAGAGACAATAACAACACCTTATGTATCCCCCAAAACACAAACTGTTTAAAAATGATCCAGATTTGAAGGATTTTCTATTAACCGTGTTTCTTTACGCTATTGTTTTGAAGATGAGTTTTAAAGAAAAAGAGTGTTTGCGTGAAACAAATTTGTGAAGTGCATTTGGTTCAAGCTCAAAGTGAGTGATTCCTGTAAATAGTTCATTCCTGCATGTATCTTTGGTCAAAGTATGAGAACAATAATTGTAAATGAGTTACAAAGGGAGAGCCTCTTCTTCTTCCTCCAGGCCAGTTAGATGCATTTATAAATAGCTCTTAAATAGCACGTCTAAACCAGTAACACACTCAATGTGTTTCCTGATCTCACTGACTTTGACGGGAATTCCGGTTTAACACCCTATATCACACCAATTTATATTCTTTTTAAACCATAAATAGAGGTAGTGAAGTATAGTAATCAACTGGCCAACTGCTTATTTAATATTCTTTAATCTTCATTTCAAAGGTAAACACCTTGATTTATATACTTTATCCTACTCAGGCCACATCAGTAATAATAGTAGACTTTAGTAGAATTAAAATCCTGCTTCTAACAGAGATTTCTACACTCTGGTAGACCTAGGGCAATACTTTCACTAATCTATACTATTTCACCCATGATTTGGTGTAAGATTTTTTTTTTTTTTTCCTTAATAAAGATATTTGATGATGATGCCTTGTGTATCATTTGACATGGTTTTAGTACCACGGTATTGATATGCTGCCGTGGCGGTGATGAATAGATGGGGTCAGGTGAACCCTGCAACCCAGTAGCTTAGGTGTTACTGTTCATTATTTGCATGTTAAGGAGGCTTATACATACATTTGAAGTTTGACTTAGTGGAAGCTCAGGGTGTATAAACGTGAAGACAGTGTCGTCAAAGTGTCGCCAGTGAGTGGAGGATCTGTATGTTGTTTGTTTTTTTAAAACAAATTTTAGGACTTCAAAAACCGTTCTTTCTAATAAGCGTGAATTTCGCGTTGTTCTGTTTGACCCGTGTGGGTTTCCGTACTGTTGAAGCGGTGTTGTCCGATGTGTGAGTAGCTAACTATCCCTACCTTCACTGGGTGTATTAGCTCATATTTCCTCCGTACATAAATAAACTGGCACGTCAGTTTGCATTTAGCTCAAGTATACAAACGAACATTAACGGCACAAGTGATGAAGAGCTTATTAGAGTTCCTCATTGTTTCTAATCGTGCTAGCCAGCGAGGCTTTCCAGTTAGCTTTCGCAATTTGAACGTTAGCCACATTAAAGCTAATTTTAGCTCTCAACACGATGGTATTTATTATATCAAATAACTGCATATGTGTAGCGGGAATAAATTTGTGTTTTGGTAAGCTGCTAGTAAAGGAATCATTCATTTATATTCACGTAGTGTTATATTCGGACAATAGTGGTCAGTGTAGCTGCTTTAGTCAGCTAAAATAAAGTCACGAGCTCTTGCACTAACTTTAGTTTGGTTAGAAGTCCTTTGGGTTCTTTTCATCATCAGATGACAGCATTGTACCAGTAATTTAGACCATGAACTCCTCGTTAACGTTCATGTATTGTTTCAGGTCAAAATGGCAGAGCTAACAACACTCGAGAGTCTGCTGGAGATGGGGTTTGATCGAAACAGAGCGTGAGTGATCCCTGATGCACACATTTATATTGGTTTATTTGGATTCCAGGTTTGAAGCTGATTTCAAGGAAATGAAACTGTGTCTACATTATCTATCATAATCTGTCTTTAGAGAGAAGGCAGTGGCCAACACAGGGAACCAGGGAATTGAGCAAGCCATGGATTGGTGAGTACTCAGAATAACTCAGAATAACAACACACAAGTTTGAAACCTCCCACATTAACATTTTCCGTCTGTCATCACTTAAGTCGGTGCCACAGTCCAGGTCCACATGCCAACTTCCCTCATAAAACTGTCCAGTGGTTTTAATTTCCCAATGTAAATATGATTGTGGTGATCGGAGAAAGTGGCTGTTGTTTTTTTCAATTTAAGAAATATTGATAAACTCTGCTGTGTTTTCTCAAAAAGTGAATTAGAAATGCTTGTGTGTGCCTTCATCTCCTCTCGCTTGGATTGGACTGTTTTCTTGTCAGACTAAAACATTTATTAATTGCCTCTAATCTGTGCAAGATGCTACTGCAAGGCTTTAACTCATTATAAACTCTCTCATATCACCCCATTTTTAAAGTTTTCACACTGGCTTCCTGTCAGGATTAGATTTCAGTTTAAAATCTTGGTTCTCACTTTTATACCTTTATGGGGTGCAGCCTCCTGCTACATTGCCCCCCTGCTACTACTCCACCCCTATTCTTCAAGCCGAGTTCTTAGGTCTTCTTGTGGTTCCTCATACCCGTCTGAAAACTAACCTTCCAAAACTTTGGAACAGCTTGTCACACACTCTTTGCACCCTTGACTCTGTGGTATTCTTTAAAAAGCAGTTTAAAACTCATCTTTTCAGACATTTTAGTAGTTTGTGGGTTTTTTTGCTTTGTTTGTGTGTGTCCATTTTGACTTGAAATAGACTGTTTTAACAAAAAATGTTATTGACACCTCTGTAAAGCTCTTTGTGACTGTTGGAAAGTAATACAAATACATTTTACTTACTCTCCTCAGGCTAATGGAACACGAGAATGACCCAGACATTGATGAGCCCTATGTGCCGCCAGTGGGGAACATCCTGGGAGGAGAAGCACAGAGCCAGTCCAGCACAGCAGACAGCTCTGAAGGTCAGGAAGGGCAGGAAAGTTTTGAAGGTATGTCATTAAAGGGACAGGAAAGAAAAGTCATCCACAGATTTTCAATGTGATTGAATATACCACTAGACAACCTAAATGTGTCTACTTTACACACCGGACGTGTAAAATCCGTGTGAATATTTCATGTGTTAAAAATATTTTTTGACTCGCCTATTTTTAATGCAGCCATTCACATTGACCGCGTAATTTTGCTGGATGACTTTTTTCAGCATTTATTTTTTCAAACCATCCTCGATTTGGATCCAAATAAATAGATCTGACCAGTCGGACCGCCACATTTGCAATAAGTGTGCTCATACTGAATGTGTGCACCTCAACTGAATATCCAAAAGGAAATGGTAAAATTATACTATTTTACCTCTGATAGCTAGACCAGTCAATCGTATACACATGTGTGTGTGTATGGATATATATATGTGTGTGTGTGTGTGTGTGTGTGTGTGTGTGTGTGTGTTCAGCTACAGGATATGCACCCCCAGAAAATATATCTTATCTAGCTCTTTATCTCAAAAAATTTGTTTCAAGTGGTTGAGTCACTTCCTTGGTGTTTCATTGGTGGTATTTCGTTGTGGTTCATTGGCACTGCTGTGGTGTTTTAAGGTTTGTGGTATTCAAATCAAATCAAATCAAATCACTTTTTATTGTCACATCACATGTGCAGGTACACTGGTACAGCACATGCGAGTGAAATTCTTGTGTGCAAGTTTCACAAGCAACAGAGGTGTGCAAAATACAAGAAACAGGAACAAAGACAAATATAAGAATGGGAATCTGAGAATTATATGAATAGATATATGTACAATATAAGAGTGTATGTGGATTACTGAATGTGTATACTAAATATGTATATCTGTGTGTGTGTGTGTGTGTGTGTGTATATATATATATATTTAAAAAATTAAATACAATAGAATAAACAATAAAATAAAATATACAGAGGTTGGCAGTTGGAAATGTGCAAAACAAGTGGCAACTCAACAATGTGACCAACTCTATGGTAATAACTTCCAATGTGC
>VUQG01003577.1:0-11806 GCA_015106755.1 Etia nguti
CAGTCCCTCCAGCTGCTTGCCTCTCTATTCCACAACAGTGGGGATAAGAGGATAACGCAGCTAGCCCTGTCTGCCTGTCCTAGCACACACCTTACACTTTAACACATACACACGCACACAAACACACACAGATCTTAAGAAACACTACCAATGCACAACGGGCCTGCCTGCCTGCTGTCAGCAGTCCCTTGAGTGTGTTTGTGTCAGAGGGTGAAAGTGTGTGCATGTTTGGAAAACTGCAGAGTAGCGAGCTGGGGGTCTGGAGAAGGTTTGTAAAGAATTGCTAAAAAACCCTCCCTGCTCTTTCTCTTCACACAAACACATGCAAAGCAAACATTACAACTGGCAGTATATTCCAAACAAAATCTGACAAGTGCCGAACCTGGCAAAGAGAGGAAGGACAGAATATTCATAGCTACTGGGAGCACATGCTTAACAGCATCTGCGCCAGATGGAGAAGCTTATGACTCAACTCAAAGCACCAAAATGATAGAAACATAATTAGCAATTATACTTACATTATGTTACTGTCTTAAAACTGTTTGGTTTCAATAAGTTTGGACTTTGACTTTAGTGTGCTGCCAACTTGTCATTTACTTAAATCTCTGTCCAGATTTTGACTAATACCTAATATTAATACACATTTTTTTCCATCAGATTTATAAAGCCAGTGATGCCAGAAAGAGCAAAGTGGAATGATATGCAAGAAATGGTCAAGTGCGTCAGTGAGGTGGGCTATAGCAGTGCCCATAAGGATCGTTGTTAACTCTTAGGTGAAAAGCAAAAGGTTTTAGACTTCAGGCAATTACTACTTGAAGTCTAGACATCAACAAATGCTGAATTTCCTTCCCTGAGATGCTGTGCTAGGCCTTTACTGCAGCCACCTTCAGTTGTTTACGTGTCTTTCATGCCTTCAGTTTTCTCTTTAGTAACTGAAGAGCATACTCTATTGGGTTGATATACTTTCGAATTCACCCTGCTACTTCTATCAACAGTCACATCATCAGTAAAAACTAGTAATCTGATACCATTGCCAGCCATACATGCCCATGGCATTACATTGCCTCCAGCATGGTTGAGAGATCATGTTTGCATGGCTTCAATATTGAATCGTTTCCTTCTCCATACTTTTCTCTTTTCGTGGTTCTGGTACAATTTATTCTTGGTTTCATCTGTTTAAGTACTCTTTTCAGAAAGGAAGGATGTTAGATGTATTCTAAACTGGCCTTCTTGTTCTTGAGTGTAACCAGCAGTTTGCACTTTGCTGTAAACTCCTGGTGAAGGCGTCATGAAGGCATCTCTTAAATGTAGACCCTGATGAATATACTCCTACCTCCTCAAGACTGTTATTATCTTGGTTAGATGTTTTGAAGTTGTTTTTATAACCAAGGAAATAATGAATTTTATTTGTTTTATGTGGTCTTTCACGTCAATCTAGTACATTCTTCTCAGGAATGTACTAGACTGCTTATTGGTCACTCATGAAGTCTTTGCTTTAATGATGCGCTCTCCCACTTGCACTGTCATCCCTTCAGTCTCATATTTAAAATATAGTGAAAAGGTTATTTTAAAAATGTCAATGCTTTCAATCAATATACTTAATTAGATATTATGCCTGCTTCATTTGTCATAAAATAACATGTGAATAGGCCTCACCTGGCCATGAAACTGCCTGTCAATTGCCCAATTACTTTTGTAACTCTGAAGGGACTCTTTATAAGAATGGTTGAAAATGTTAAACAGCTAATACAAAATGTTAGTAAAACCCCTGAAATTAAAGCTGAAAGTTTATTTTTTTAATTTCAAATCTGTGGTGGCATACAGAGGCAAAAAAAAGTGTCTTTGTCCAAGAAATTACCTAACTGCACCAGCTTGTGTGTGGGAAATGGCGAGCTGAAAATTGCATTCATTTTATACTCCAAAACGAACAAAATAAGTAAGTGAAGGTTTTGTTTTTCTTTTTTTATCTGAAACAATATTATAATCATATTACATTTTTCAGTAAAATAGTTAAATATTACAGTAACCACATTAGAGCTACACATTACTTGGTGGGGGAGACAGTGTGGTATTGTAGCACCAGGCTTTTATCGTTAACTGATAAAAAGGTGACAATGTCTCTTGGGCAAAAAAGAAATAGGAATAAAAGGAGTAATGCAACAAATTACTTTCTACAGGAAGTAAATAAGTAATGTAATGCATTACTTTTGTAAAAGGTTATATGTAATATGTTACTTTCATGAGGCAGACTTCAGCACCGACTTTATATAGCCACATGCTTATTCTGGACAAAAAAAAAAAGATTTACAATACACTATGCAGTGAAAGAGTGTCCTTTACTTTGTTTGTTACAGTTTCTGCTGCTTCACTTATCAATATTCTGAGTGAAAAATGTGGTCATATAACCAAAAAAATAAACAAAATTCAACAGAAGCAAAGTAGAGGCATTAAAAACTGGAGTTGTCTGTACTAGTTTCACCTCTAAATTTATGAGCGTCCCTCTAGTGGATATGCATTTGAAAGAAACTGAAAGAAAATCCATACTGTGTGGTTCACCGTTAGCTGTGATATGCATTTTTCTTCCCTTCTAAACCAATCACTGAAAATAAATATAGCAGGAGTAATCTGTAGTGCAAATGAGTAGCAGCTGTTCATTCGGGTGTGTGTGTGTGTGTGTGTGTTGGTGTGTGGGTGTATGTGTGTGTGTAGAGCTAGTGTATGTTTCGCGGTGATATCATCATCATGTGGTGTGTGTGTTTGTGTGTAATGTCTAGCCAATGTGCTGTCTGAGTGATGTCTGGTCTGTGTGGGATAGTGATATAGCTTGTTTCTTAGTGTGTGTGTGTGTGTGTGTGTGTGTGTGTGTGTGTGTGTGTGTCTAGAATGGTCAGTCAATCAACACAGGGGTTGTTCTGAGTGTTCATCAGAAGATAAGCAGGGGAGACTTAATCACCTTCAGATGTGAGGCGGGCACTTCAAGTTGCCCTGATATCCAAACACAGCACCTGACCCTGCTGTGTTTGTGTGCGTGTGTGACAGTGTACTAATGTATGCATGTCACGTAGCAATAAGTGTGTATTTCAAGAGTGACCTGAATCTTCAGACAGTCCTCTTGGATTCCAAAGAAAAGAGGAAAAAGCACATTTAAAAATGTTACTATTAACAGTGTGCACACATTGGTGTCTCAGAGACACACTAAAGTGAAAATAGGATGTCAACCACCTTGTGACTTAAGGAAAACAAAGGTGGTTCCGCTACTTTTTTTGCTGTAAGACACAATTGAAAGTTGTTGCTGCAATCAGCTGGTGGCACAGAGGGTCAATGTGTGCAGAGGTTGCCTGAAGGGAGGCAACGCGTCTTCAAATAACTGCGGCCCGACTCAGACTGTCGCTCACAGACAGATTGATTAACGTTTGCAAATAACTGTTGTCTACTTTATAAATGCACACAGATTGTCAACACCTTGTAATCAATCTGAGTCAGTCCGCACTGACCACAACTTGTCTGCAAGATCTCTCTGAAAGAGAGGACTCGACTCAGCTGGTTGCCAACTGGTTATATTCCTATATAAAAGTAGGGTTGCTGAGCGCATACATCATTGTGCAGTTAAATCACCATTAATAAGCAACTACATCACTATTTGTAGAGGAAGTTTCAAATCTATGAGGTCATGTGTCGAGCCTGAATGCAAGCAGTTTCCTCTGTATGTAGACTGCAACAAATTTTTAAATATTTTATTTAAATTTTAAGAACAGGAAAAACAAGGAAAAACACAAAAAATACAATAAAAATGGGTGGAGAGATGTTGTACAAAGACAAAGGATCAAAAACAATAATTACCATGATAAATAGCTTTTAACATACAGCAGCATTAAGCAATTCTCAAGATTATGGGCCATCGAGCAAATCCAGGAAAGGTTTCCAGATGGGCTTAAAACTGGTGGGAGACTTCTCGTTATAGCAACGAATCCATTCAAGTCTAGCGACAAGTAGTATTTCATTGAGCCACCCTTGAAACAGAGAGTTGATGGGGATTTCCATTCCAGTAATATCAGTCTCTTTGCAGCAATCATGCGTTTCCCAAGGAGATTCCTTTGGTGAGATGGAAGTGGCCTAGTCCTATCAGAGCAGCCAAAGATGGCCAGGTTGCAATCTAGTTGGATCTCCCTACCAAAGTGTTTAGAAAACCACTCAAAAATGGCCCTCCAGAAATTGTCTAGGGTTGAACAGGACCAGAACAGGTGTGAGAGTGACCCTTTCTGCGATACCACATTTATCACATAAGGGGGAGACAATGTCAAAAGTTTTGTTAAGTTTTGTCTTAGAGTAATGAAGTCTATGTAAAACCTTAAATTGAATCACCATGTACCTGGAATTGACCGAGAATCCCTGAACACTGGAGAGGCCCTCCTCCCAAACCTCATTTGAGATTGGAGAACCCAGTTCACTGGCCCAGGCCTCCCTAAGATGGTTGGCATTTACCGGGATAGCAAAAACCTTGACTAACCGGGAAAAATTATGTTTATATGCTGTTTGCACCAAAAAAAATCATAGAGAATATGATTTTTACATGATGTATAAACTGCCCAATTTCGAAATAACAAAAAAAGTGTGACTCAGGGAGCTGAAACCTAGCTTAAAGCTGAGAAAATGAAGCAAATCTATCATTAATAGAGAGGTCAATGAAACAGTGCAATCCCCTGCACTGAGAGTAAAGGGAAAATACAGATAACCCATGGGTTTTTTAACATTTTTTGTTAAAAATTAAAGAGTTTCTAAGAATGAACTTCTCACCAATCGGGGCATAGGAAGGCAGTTTTTCAGATGACAGCAAAGCTGGGAGGGAAAAATTTAGCCAGCGCGGAGTAGCCGCTGGCCAACCATCATCCTTGCGTTAGCAGTCATATAAAAATGCCTAAAGACAGCAAGACCGAGACTCCGCTCTTAGGAGTTTTCTGTAGATGAGCCTTGGAGATACAAGGAGGTTTATTCCCACAGACAAATTAAAGAATAAGAGTCAATTTTTCTTATAAAGACACCGGTAGATAAATGGGAAAGTTCTGAGAGAGATATTGAAAACATGGCTGCACAGCCATTTCTATAGCGTTGATACAGATAATCATAGAGATGGGAGGCGTAGCGGCATGTCCAGGATATTTAACTTAATCAAGCATTTAGAATTTCCGGGGATTCTAAGGCCAAGGTAGCTGAAATCGGGGGTGACTATCTTAAATAGCAGAGTCCAGGAAGGCAGCCCCAAAATTGTCACCAAGTGGCGTAAATACAATTTTACTCCAATTGAATGAGTAACCTGACAACGCACTAAATGATTTAATATAATCCAAGAGATTAGGAATAGAAACAGTTGAATCTGAAAGGCTGAGTGGCAGATAGTCGGCATAGAGATTCACCAGGCATTCCGTTCCTCCAAGTCCCACCCCTTTGATGCCAGGGTGATTCCTAATGCCTATAGCAAGAGGTTCTAAGGCGAGGTGGAAAAGGAGCGGAGAAAGCATCGCCCTGCCTAACTCCGCGCTGCAATCTGATGGCAGGGAATTCTCTGTGTTAGTGAGGACTGACGATACGCCAGACAGTTGCTCGTCAATGGCTTCCACTTTCTCCAGTGTTTCCTTCAGAGAGTTCTTGAATGACTTAAAGGTCTGTTAAAACCTGTTGAATCTGCTGTTAACTTGACCAAGAATTTTGTCGACAGCTTTCTCTCAGATTAGCGGGAGGTCCTCTGTGGAGGTCCGTCCTGGTTGGAAGAAGCCATGATGCTTTGGTCGCTTCTTCAACATGCTGCAGCATCCATGGGAGAACAAGCAAGCTGGAAATTGTTTTTTAAAGAAGTGGAACAAGGAAAAAATGCAGCGAGCCATTTAAAATAGTAAACTTAATACCTGGCTAGTGGAGCCACGTGAAAACACAACTAGTGGTCGCAGACCTCTAGGCAACAAGACTCCAAGTTCTTTGCACATGATTGAAATAATTTTGGTCGCCAACCACTGTTTTCACTTTGCAATTTTCTCGACCAGTTGAGGTTTTATACAATAAAAAAAAAGGAATTTTATCTGTTAAATTTCTGTATTCAGTGTAAGACAACACCCACTGAAATCCCACCGAGGCTACTTATTTCTTCCTATCTATCCCTTTTAATCCATCCCTCTCTCCCTGCTTGTTTCTTTCCCACTCCTCACTTTTTTACTATAATTTTGTTAATTTTTTAATAGCTTTAGTTATTCCCACTCCACCTGAGAGTAGAACCACCAGAACCACCAAAGTCACATTATACATTTATATCCTTAAAAAACATAAGTGCTTGCTAGTTCTAATTAGTTGTGTACAGTTTCAGTATTTAAAGGGCACCAGCTGGTAACAGACACCAAAATTCTAATTGGCTGGAGTGATATGATCAAAGGTACAGTGGTGAACTTTACTTTCTCAAATGTGCATTGTGACATTATGCCATGTAATTGTAAAATGTTGAGTCAGTCCCTTCTCTAAATGAGTGCTCATCCTAAATGTGGTTTAAAAGGCTCCAGAGTCACTTAGATATCAAAATTAAAGTTAGTCAAGGACCAACAGCAAAGATCGAGACAGAGAAAAGGAGTGAAATATTCCTTGCTGAGGTTCAGGCCACTTTAACAGGCACTTTAATGGCCAGTCTGTCCAATTCTCCCACCAGCGTAGGTGAATGTGTGTGCACCAATTTAGCCCAGTCCTCGCTGTCCTGTTCTTCTGTAGCTGTGTGTGTAATGGAGTTAACAGCTGGACACCACTTCTTTTAACACAGCCTACTCATGTGCTTTCTGTCGGCCCTTTTCTCTTTTTCACTCTCCTTTTCTCTCCTTCCCTTTCTCATTGTCACTGTGCCAAGTTAAAGCAGCTTGTTTTTGCTCTGGTGTGTCTCTAAACATCAAACAACAGGCTAATCTGCTGGTCTTTATTAAAGCTGAGAGCACATTACACAACCCGGATTGGTGCTGCTTTCTTTTTCGACTAGCAAAAGATTCTGTACAATTTTGAGAGGGAAATTAAACAGTTTAACTCAGTTTTCTTTCAAGTTCATTTCAGTTCAATGAATTACCCAAATATATTTTTGCTCAGAATGAGAAATGAGGATTTTCTTTAGAGAACTTCACTGATGTAATGATGATAGTAAGGCAAAGTCTTAAACTGAAACAACACTTTTATTTTCTTCTTAAATCAAGCATAGTGTGGTCAAGTGTCTACACAGAGAGCATTTCAGTCCATCAGTTCACCTGTTCCTCAACCAGCAGATATGCTTTCATTTTAATCAATTCAGTTGTCGCAAATACATAATATCAGCTTTCAATGCAAGCTATAACTACATAAAATCTATACTTTTATGCAATTCTGTACCTGTTAGGCTGCACATAAAAAAATAGACATAGCCTTCAGGTCTGAAATGCTAAGCCAATGCAAAACCCTTGTTCTTTCTAATGACCACTAGTGATCAGTGATTGGGTGTGAATTTCTGAGAAAATGACCCTACTTCTAGCCTAATTTATTAGCTCAGTGCACATTTAGTTTTTTGGTTTCAATCACCACTTTCAAGTCTTGATCAAACATCATCATGCTCATTTTGTAAAGTATGGTTTCATTAATAGCTCAGTCACAGCAGAGTAGAAAAAAAGGACGGCAACCTCATTGTGACTAGGAAAAATCAGTGGTTCCTGGTGATTGCAGTGATTTTTTTTGCTGGGAGACAGTGTTGGAGTGAAGCTTAATGTCTATTGCAAGTTGTTGCGGTGACCAACTGGTGACCTCAGACAGATTGGTAAAGGTTAGCAAATAACTGCTGTCAACTGATAAACATAGATGGATTGCTAACACCTAAATATCTGTTTTCAAGGAATACAAGTAGTTATTCCGAATTTCAGTTTAATGTGATTTCTTCTATATGTAGATGGCAACAGATCTGTAATTTTCTCTAATTTGTCACAGTTAATCACTGTATTATAACAACCAATTTGACCTCATTTGAAGCGATAGCAGACTGACTCCATTTTACTGCCATTTCATCAGTCTTTTTGTGTTCTCTACTGGTTCGTTAAGTAGGCCAGTTTGGGGAAAACAAAAAAGATACCAACAGCCAAAATGCTCAAACAAAAGCTTCAGAATAGCAAACCAATAGGTAATGTCATGGGTGGTCTTTTATATAAAGTCTATGCTATGAATGCAGACAATGCTGCTTCTGTGCTTGAAAATGCATCTCATACTATATGCTCAAATGCATTTTGATGCATTTTTATAAACTATTTATAAACACACTGTACTTCTGCCATATGTATGAAACACTATCTTTGGCAAAACAGTGATTCATTCTACTTCATGTTGAATAAATGTTGTTTTTCCTTTCTTGGACATGTTTCTTACCTTCAAGTGGACATCCCAGACCTGAGCATCATACTGCTGGTGTTGAGAGATGCACAATCCGGCGTGCTGGGCCAGTTGACAGAAGAGTCTTAGAGTTTCCCCTCGCTGAGGAGCAAACACCAATGCCATGCCCTGTGTAGAAAACAAGTTTTTCTGAAGTTGGACAGTGAATAAATTAAGAGTATATTTCTGGGGTACTTCACACGTACTATCACACCTTTAGTTGTTGTTTAGCTTTCACACAGAGAAACAGAAACAGAGGTAGTTGCTAGTGTGTCTTTTTCATGGTACATTTTAGATGATAAACTAAAAAAAAAAGAAAGGCAAAGCTCTTCTAATCCAATAAACCCAGAAAATGTGAGCAGAAATGTAAAGGTGTGAATTTGTCTACTTGAGTATGTGATTGTGTGTTGGTGTGTCTGTGTGTGAAAAAGCCAGAGAAGGAAAAGCATGTGTGCGTGTGTGCGTGCACATGCACAACAGACATCCTGCATATACTAAGAGGATTACCAACAGGTTCAAAGTTTCTTTGAAATCCTTCAGCTTTCAGTTTTATTTCATGTTGATCATGTTATTATTGTTTTAATTAAACAGCGCAAAGAGGGATGCTCACACAATCACACACATACAGCAAATACACCTAATGCACAATATACAACGACACAACACGAGCTAAAGAACACAAAGGCAGCAAAAACAGCAGGATCAGTGAGTCCGACAGATGATTTTTCATCTGCATATCCAGTAGCGTTTCTCCTGTCTAACAAAAAAACAGAGCAAACGCAAACAAACAGACAAAATTCCTCCCAACACTAATCAGCTGATTAAGAGGATCCAGCCCACCGGATGGACCACCTTTGTCAGAAACAACAAATTAGAGCCATTAGATGGGAGAATTAATTGCTTTGTTAATTGTTTAATCAGCTTAGCAAATTATTAAATATTTGGCAAAGCTTGTTGTGGCAGCATCAGTCTGATGGCCGACACTCAAATCATATTAGCCCCCGAATTATCTCCATTGGATTAAAGAGAGAGACACATGAAGAGAGACTTAACACACAGATGTACAACAATGCCCAGATGTCACGTCTCTCATTTGACAGCATTCAGCTTTTGACCACAGCAGCTTCCCCATTCAACTGCAACCAAGACGAGTGTTCAGGCTGCAAGTGTAATTGCTTATGCCACTGTCTAAAATGTAACCTGAAGAAATGCGTGTCATTGCTGGAAACCAGTTGAATATAATGCTGATATATTCGCTGTTTCTGAGGACCTCAGCTGTTTGCAAAAGAGTTACTAAAAAAATCTGAATTTTGAAGGTTGGTTAACCAAGAACTGCAAAAGACACAGGTCAGTATTTACCTCTGGTAGTAGCAATGAAGATGCTTTTTGAGGCATTTGTTATGAAGATTTCAGCACCAGATCCAGTGAAAAGGGAGTGATTCTAATCTTATTCAAGACACTGAGATTAGCCATTAATCAGTCAAGTCTATTTCTTGTGTAAAAAGCAGTCAGCTCATAATAATGTTTGTTGATAAAATGTAATATAGTTGTGTTTATATTTGTTCAGTATTTTTAACAATATATTTTTAACAGTGAGTATCTGGATGGCCAGTTAAAAATGATTCAAGCTGGGACTTTTTCCCCACTGCACCCACATTTTCCTCCCTTCAGCCTCCATCTGTTCTTGGAGTCCATCTCCGCCATATCCTCATCATCCTCATACCTCTCTCTCTCCCTCTTCATTCTTCCCTTTCTGTGTCCTCACCTGCTTCCTCTCCTCCCCATCTCCTTCCCTTTGGTGCCATTTTCACCTCTTTTTCATAAACAGATATTTCTCATAACAGTCTGGCCTCCGTACTTAAAACCCACCCCTCTTCCCTCAGATGAATAGAAATCTCAACCCTATCTCTTCCAGCCTTTTGCTTTTTCCCCCCCATTTGCTTTGGCTGTCACAGCGAGGGGTCTTATCGCGAGGCCAAAAGGGAAAAGTTGCCTCGGATTTATGATTAAGGGAAGGGAAGAGAGAGACGGAGATCAGAGCAATCCATTCAAGTTGCTTATAATAAGCATTAAAGCATTACATGATATTAATCCTGTCAGACTGTTAATGTCTATAGGGTTTCGGGCAAAGCCTAATTATGACTGAGAAGAGTGGGAGGTGATTTAGAGAAAGGGGATAAGCAGAGATATATACAGAAGACACACAAAGGCAAACCCAAACACATGCACACACACACTTACGCTGGGTTGTAGTAATCTCCTTATAGCATCAACCAGGCTGGCTCTGTACTGGTCCAGAAACAAACTAGGAGGGAGAGGGAGAGTTGGCTTAGAATGCATTCATACGATAGCAGTTCTAGATAAAGCAGCAGACTATTTATTTGCTTTTGTTTACAAATAAATCCACCAACAGGAAGAGGAGAAAAACAATTTGCATGAGTAAGATGCTCTTCCGTTTTGTTTCAGAGTTTCGGAGAGCATTCACCTCAGCACTGAGAGGAATGCAGAACATCAGAAAATCCAATGTGCACAGATGCTATCTCCTACAGTAAACATACGCAAGTGCATGAGCAGACATGCACACTTTTACTGAGACACTGAAAAGCGGCGGTAAAGCACTTTGGATTGGTGGAATTAATACCCGGAGTGTGCTCTCTGAAGTTAATATGAAGATATAACAACGTAAACAACACACGAGAGAAAAAATCAAAACAATTAAAGTTCACAAATCCAAATTAACTGGGCTCTTTGAGCACTCACATACAGTAACTCGCATGTGTGCATATAAGAAACAATGTGTACATTTCTGTGCGTATAGGTGAATTAGAGTATTTGTGCTCCATGTGCACAACTTTACGCACATTATATTTAAAACCTGTTTTAAATAATTCAAGAACCGTGAAGCTCTTACGGTGCAAATGCACTTAAGTTATAAGTACATGTTTTTTGCTGCACTGTATTTATATTTGTGCTTGTCTAACACTTAGGGCTTGTTTTAGTCACTTTGGTATAAGTTTTTCTGTCATCACACAAAAAACGTCATCTAAATATAAGTAGCTGATAACATGACTGGTAAACAACAGGCCTCTACTGGAGTCACAAAACTACGTTTGTCTTAAGAAAGAGGACATTTGTGTGAAGCAGAAAAAGAAAAGAAGCAGATTGAAACACAGATGAGAATGTTTTCTGTTAAACGTAGAATATCACATTTAAAAAAATCTTAATAAATAATAAAATCCAGCATATTATAATTTATTTTTTTTTGGCATTCAAGTTTTTTATTAATTTTGCAACATATGCGTAAAAAAAACAAGAAAACACAAACAAACAAACAAACAAACAAACAAACAAGAAAAGAAAACTGCTGGTGTGCACCCCTCCCCTTAAACATCTAAAAAAAAAA